>VZTO01004987.1:0-12420 GCA_013400615.1 Syrrhaptes paradoxus
CTGGCCACGGCAAGGCAGGAGATGAAGCTCCGGGTGGCACAATGGGGCAGAACGATGGGCGAGACCTCAGAAGGGTTCATCCTGGTTTGGGCTCGCACCCCGCCTGCTGCATTTGCCCAGGAAGGTCCCGAGACACACGCTGTCCTCTGTGTCACCCGCTGACACTCGCCAGTGCCTCTCTCACCCCATCACCCCCCGCACGGGGTCCCCCCGGGCAGCACCCCGCTCCCCCCGCGCGCAGGGCTGAGCCCACCTGTGGAGTATTTCAGCTGGACCTGCCCCCGGATGATCTCCACCGCCAGGAAGTCGTGCCTCTCGTTCAGGCGCCCGTTGTACAGCAGGAGGCCGCTGGGCTCCACGGTGCTGAACCTGGGGAAGGGAGGAGGCAGGAGGGCAGGGGCTGCGCCGGGAGCCCCCTGAGACCCTCGCCCTCCCACCGCACGGCACAGGGACAGGGTGACACCCATGCCTGGTCCCGGGTGCAAGCCCAGCTGGGAAGGGGCTGGGAGCTGGATCCTGCGGATGCTCTGGGAGCAGGAAAGCAGAGAGCGGGCAGCAGGGAGGGGCTGGGGCACTGAAGGAGGGGACAAGTGACGCCAGGGGAGATGTGCCCGTGCGGACACAGAGCCCTTTGGCTACCGGCGCCAGGGCAGCACCATGGTGAGGCAGGGCAGCAAGGCAGGGGTCTGGAGAGCACCTGCGAGCCCCCAGACAGGCCCAGGGTGCACAGGAGCCACCAGCGCAGGGCTGGGCGAGCCGGTGGAGCTGGTGTCCAGCGGAGGAGGGAGAGGACTCACGAGAGGGCGAGGGTGAGGTGGAAGCGCTGGCGCAGACCCCGGAACATGACGAAGGATCGCGGCGGGAAGGAGCGCGTGGACAGCTCGCAGAAGGGCGACTCGAAGCCCCCCGCCGGGCACTGGCAGCGGAAGCCCCCGTCGGCGCTGTTGGTGCAGGTGCCGCCGTTGCGGCACACGCCGGGCACGCAGCGTCCCGCGCGGCTGTCCACCTCGCAGTTCTCACCTGGGGGAGCGAAGCAGGAGGATCGGGACACATCCCGGGCCAGGGGCACACACGCAGCAGCCACCCATCCCCTCCTCGTGCCAGCAGAGCTCAGCCCAGGCTTGAGGCAGGAGTCTGCGGGGCGGCTGGGGACAGGCGCAGGATGTGACCACCCAGGTGTCACCCAGCAGCCCAGCTATCACCACCAGCCCCGCAGCGCGAGCCCCTGGGCTGGATGGATGCCAGCTCCAGCTAAAGGGGCGTGTTTGGACCCCGGGTGGCACAAGAATAGGAGAGAAGGGGACCGGCCACAACTGGGCTGCACAGTCCTGAGGCTGGAGAGGCAAGGACCAGCCAGGGGAGGTCTGGGGATGCTCCGAGTGCTGCCTTGGGCACTGCCACTGCACAGCCCTGCGACAGGCACGGCAGTCCTGGCTGCGGGGTGTGGGGACAGCCCAGCACCACCCCGTTCCCTCGCCGACAGCTCTGAGAGTCTCACCCACAGCACCAGGAACCTCCTAACCCTGTGTGCGGGCCCTGACGCAGGAGCAAAAGCCAAATGGAAACCACCCAGATGAGAGACCACAAACACCCTTGCGCCTTGCTGGCATCGGTACTGGGATGCCCCAAACCAGCCCAGCCCACAGCGCAGGGGCCAGCCCCTCTCCCCGGGCTGTCCCCGCAGCTCAGCTGCTGTCCCCGCGCTCCGAGCCCCGCTCCCATCGCTTGCTCTGCGGCACACAAGGAGGATGAGGAGACAGCATGAAGTGCCAGGGAAATGAGCTCATTAACCCTTCTGCTAATGGCTGTTCACGCTTCAAATGCTGGGGGTTAATTACCGCTGACTCTGCTTATCTCACCAGGAGCCACCGGCTCCGAGCAGCCATCTGCTCTGCGCTCCCTCCGGCACGCAGGGCCAGCCAGGGGCTCCTCCCCAGTAGCCACAGGCCACCTTCCCTCACCTCCAGCTTGCCACTGGCCAGGCATGAGTCTCCGTAGCCTGCGGGGACTTGTAGCAACAAGGCACTGGCCAGCCCAGGGACTCCCTCGGCTGAGACCCACAGACAGCAAACACCCTCCCAGGAGCATCCTCTGCTCCAGACTGGCCACGGCAGTCGGCTGGGACCAGATCTGCCTGGATGGGATCCTGCCTGGGGGGGCAGCTAGGTCCAGCCTCCCCTTCTGGTCTGGGTGGGCAGCAGCTCACCCCCTGCACGTGGGGCCAGCACGGGCTCCACACCTCTGAGGACTGGCACAGACTGGAACCAGCACCTCCGATGGTCCCAGAGCCCGTCACCCACATGGCACGGGGCAGGGCGGGGGAGGCACAGGGCAGCTCGGTGAAAAGGCTGTGAGGGGGTGGGCAAGGTCCCCAGGAGCCCTCCCTGCCTCCTCCCTATTTCTATGGCAACCTCAGCCCTGCACATCCAGCGCCATGGAAACACGGAGAGCCGGGAGCAGAGCCAGACCTCTGCCAGCAAAGAGGGGCTCTGCCACCCACCGCCCCGCTGGGAACAGCACCCCACCAGGGTGACAGCAACGCCAAGGGACCCGCTCGCCGTCCCACCACGGCCCCCCGCTCCGGGCACTCACCGCTGAAGTGCTGGCGGCAAACGCAGGTGTACCCCCCCTCCCTGCGGGTGCAGATGCCGCCGTTCAGGCAGGGGTTGGAGTAGCAGAGGTTGATCTCCGTCTCGCAGTAGTCCCCCGTGAAGCCCTGCGGGCAGCGGCACCGCAGGCCGGCGATGGGGTGGATGGGCCGGAAGAGGGTGGAGGGGGAGGCGATGAAGGGGGCAGAGCTGTCGAATTTGAGGACAGAGATGCACTTCATGTAGTTCTGGCAGGGCTCCCGCAGGCAGACGTTGTCATCGAAGGGCAGCACCTCCAGCATGGAGGCACCCGTCAGCGCCATGCGCTTCATGTACAGCTGCTCCTGCAGCTCCTCCGAGCTGAAGTAGCGCCCGCCCCGCGGCGCCAGGGCCGAGAAGCTGACGTTGAGCACCGTGCCCCCCACGTCCGTGTCGTTCTGGATGTTGAAGATGAAGATGTCCTCCTTGGGCGTCGCCAGCACGGTGGCCACCCCTTCCAGGAAGGTGGACAGCAGCGGGGAGAGGAAGCGCTCCTGCCACATGTTCTCCAGCCGCACCGTGATGCTGTTGGCCAACATGTCCTCCGTGATGATGATCACCCGCAGGACGCACTGGGCCGTCACGCTGTGGATCCCGTCTGTGGGAGGGAACAGGGACACGCTGCTGGGCTTCGCTTGCTGTTCGGAGGGTCTCCTCCCTCCCACCCCAGGGCAGAGCCCTGCACCCAGCGTGGCATTCAAAAGGCCCAAGTCCTTGGCTAAGGAAGCTTGGAGCCACCGTCCCAGGGGCTCGCAGGGTGCTGCTCGGAGCCACCGTCCCGGGGGCTCGCAGGGTGCTGCTCGGAGCCACCGTCCCGGGGCAGGGTGCTGCTCGGAGCCACAGCCCCGGGGGCTTGCAGGGTGCTGCTGGGAGCCACCGTCCCGGGGGCTCGCAGGGTGACACTTGGGCTGGAGGGGGAGAGGTCTGTGCGGTGGGGCTGCACCTCCTCCCTCCCCCCGGGCTCTCCACTGAGATAACTCAGGTTTCCTTGCTGTCCTGGATCTCGGCAGCAAAGTGAGCTCCCAGGAACAAAGATGCTGGTGAAACGCAGGCAGAAGGAAGCCCCAGCAGGAGGTTGGGCAAACACCGGAGCTGGTGCCAGGGCCCGGGGTGTTTTGATTCCCCGCTGTGTCCTGTCTGCCTCCCCCACGCTGCCTTTCCCTGCGCTCTCCTCCTGCCGCTTCCTTCCTCTCTCCTCCAGGGTCTCCCAGGCTTTTGTGCCAGTCTCCCTGCTTCCCCCCTTCCCACCATCTGCTCTGCATCTCTTCTTCCCTCGGCCCAGCTCCGGTTTAATTCTCTTTAATCTTTATTTTCTTTGGAAACAAACTCCCTCCCATTGGAACCCCGCAGCATGCGATCCACCTCCGGGGTGCAAACACAGGAGCGTGCACACCCCCGGAGCGTGCACACATACCCCTGGAGCATGCACAGCACACCTGCCTGCTCTGTCCCAGCACCCTGGCCGCGAGCAGCATCCCAGCCCGGACAGGCGACGGCACAGCTCCCACCGCAGCACCCACCCTGGCAGATGTGTGACGGGGGTTATAACCACACATACTGGTGTGACCACCCCGTTAGAAGGACCCTGCACCAAAGGTGCCACAGTTCAGTCTAGCCCGTGGTGGCCCTGGAGGGACCACAGCGCGTTACTGGTGTGAACGGAGGAGAGCTGCCCGTTGACTCACACGCTGTCACCTCTGCTGCTCTCGGCCTGGCTGTGACACCGTTCTGTGCTGTTCAGAGCACCCAGGGGACCCACCATCTTCAGGGGACCCTGCCTGCAGCTGTGCGAAGGTGCAGCAGAGCCCTGTGCCCCCACCCCTCCCCTGCACCCCTTCCCAGGGGGACACAACTGCCTGGCACATCTCCCGCACGCAGAGGGAACCCAGGCGGCTGCTCAAATAAGCACCATGACCAGGACGCACGGGACAGACTGACGAACCGGACCATTGCCCCCAGGCAGCCCTGGCCAGCCTGATGCAACCCAGCCAGCCCCTGCTCAGCACTGTTCCATCTCCCGCAGCCCAGTGCAAGGGGGACGAGGGGCAGCAGGCTTCCCAGTGCCCTGGTCAGCCCAGCCCCANCGAGCACCATGACCAGGACACACCGGACAGACTGACGGACCGGACCATTGCCCCCAGCCAGCCCCTGCTCAGCACTGTTCCATCTCCCGCAGCTCAGTGCAAGGGGGACGAGGGGCAGCAGGCATCCCAGCGCCCCGGTCAGCCCAGCCCCAGCCAGGAGCAGGGGTGCAAACGCCAGCCCCCTGCTCCCCACCCGCGCCCCAGCTCCGAGCCTCATGTGCAAAGCCGCCTTTGCTGTTCCTCCCTTCCCACGGCTGCTGCGCTGCAAAGCCTTTTGATTTCCCTCAGCGCCGTTTGAAGCTTGTGGCGCAGGAGGATTTAAAGATCGAAACGTCTCCCTTTTTTCCCCTCTCTCTCTTCTACTCTTCAGAACGTGAAAGCTTTCTGGCAACCCTGCAAATTCCCGTGCAAGCAGCAGCCTGAGCGCCGGCGCTGGTGCTCTGGAGATAAGGCTCGTGCCGGGCTGGGGGGAGCAGCGGTGCCACCACCGTCACCCAGCTGGGGGCTGCTCCTCTCTGAAGTCAAACTGCTCCTCCTGGGAGCGAGGCGAGAATCCCCCCCTCTGTGTGACACCCTGCCGGCTCCGGCAGCACGGGCAGCGGTTACCCAACAGCTCCGTCCTGCACCCGGCTGGACCTGCCAGGGGATTTCGCCCTGCCTGGGCTCAGCACAAGGAACCGGCATCATCACCTGTGTCCCTTGAGGCACCTTCTCGCTGCAAGAGGCTCACACGCTGCCAAGATCACCCAGCCCCGGGGAGGTGGAAGCGAGGGGAAAGCCACGAGCCCGGCTCAGCTGGACCTGGCGTAAGATGCTCCCAGAGCCGCCAGCAGCCTGGCATCCCTCCCCGAGGGACACAGCACCCTGGAATGCCACCACTTTGTCACCAGCTCCCTTCTCAGTGGGAAGCTGTGTCATGTCCCCACTCCTCCTCCTGTCCCTTTGTCCCCTCCTCACAGTTTCCTCTCTGGCCAAAGCAAGTAGGAGCTCGGTTCGAGCCCAGCTGCCTCCCGCTCCCCTCTCTCCGGCTCGTGGTTCACCCAAAAGCAGCCACGGGGCTGGCAGCACCCAGCAGCACCCAGCAGACCTCTGCCTGATTTACGGCTGTTATTAAACCCCAGCTGACGCGATGCCGAGTCCCGGGGCAGGCTGGAGGCCAGCAATGTCTCCCAGGAGCAAGAGGGATGGGGAAGAAGGCAGGGTACAGGGTGCCCGATGCCTTTGGCGGTGCCCAGCCTGCAGCAGGAAAGCCCGAGTGCCCCTCTCCTGCTCCCCCACAGCGATGTGGGGTCAGCCCTGGCCCCACAGCCCCTGTGCAGCTCTCCCATAACACACGTCCCACCTCAGCATCACACCCAGGGCCGGCGTCGCGCAAGGGGAAGCAGATGGTTAAGAGAATAACCCACTGCAAAGGGGGAAAAAAGCTACCATAAGAAAGCCCAAAGCTGGCTGGAGGCACTGACCCCCTTGGGAGGCATTTTAATCACAAATGCTCAGCCTTTCTGATTAAATCCTGCAGTGGAGAGCTGGTGCCTGGTGAATATTCATCCAACAGAGCCAGGAGCCCTGGAAACACGCCTACAGGGAGGGGAGCAGAAGGGTCTGCGGGGTCCGGACCCCGTGCTGGGCAGCACCCAGAACTGACAATTACCAGCTCCAGAAGCAGCAAAGCCACAGAAGGCAGAGCTCTGGCTGAAGAGCAGGATGGGCAGCAGGCTGCTCCTGGGGGGCTGAGCTGTCCGCCTGGGCACAGAGCTCCAGGCCAGTGCTGGAAATCCCACGGGGGGAGCAGGGCTGAGGGCTGTGCCACGGTCCCCCCGTGCTGGCAAAGGCTCTCCAGGCACCAGGCAGCACCCCAGCCCGCCGCGCAGCACGAGGCACGGGCTCCAGCCAACACTCCCATCCCAAGAGCCCTGGAGTCACCGGCAGTGGTTCTCCTTGCCTACAGCAAACATTTCAGCCTTCAGCCGCCCGTGGAGCTCCGGGGATCGGGAAGAAGCCAGCTCAGCAAAACCAGCCTCCCTGACCCGGGAGGGGGATGCACCCCCGTCCTTCCCGCGGGGGGACCAGGAGCTCAGACGGGCTGCAGGGCATCATCGCCAGCAGCAGAGCCAGCACCCGAGAAAGCAAAAGCCACCGCTCCGACCACAGCACCCCGAGCAGCAGCTCAGAGACAGCGAGGGTGCTGCGGGGACACGGGCAGCTGTCACACGTGCGGCTGGAACGTCTCCGAGACGGAGAAGCTAGGAAAGGAGGAGATGGGTATGGGTATGGTGAACGTCCCTCACCGCTTCCGAAGGGCTTTGGCAGACCTCTGGAGATTTCGATGCTTCTGTGACAGTTGGAATCAGATCAGAGTCCCCTCGCACAGCAGAGTACGAGCATCACTCTCCTGGCAGCTCTAAAGACAGGGACTGAAATGCAACAACCAAGAAGACTCCAAAACCCTCCCCTAACCAGGAACAGAAATCCGTACGTCTCCCAGCCCTGCTCGTGGTCAGCTCCTGGGGCTGGGCTCTGAGGGGGGGGCAGTGGAGCTGTGAAAGGCCAGGGCAGCCCCCAGACCCTTCCCCAGCTTGAGAAGACGGCTCTGGAGTCAGGACAAACGTGCTCCCGNGGCTTGAGAAGACGGCTCTGACGTGTTCAGACACAGGAGTCAGGACAAACGTGCTCCCGGGGGTCCGCCCCACCAGGCTGGGCTGTTAGGTGACACCGCTTGGACAGACGGGTCCCTGTCCTCGCCCGGGGGAGCTCCAGGGCTGCAGGCAGTGGAACCAGTCTGGAATGGTTTAATCACCACCACCTCCTGCAATGCCCTGATCTCACACAGTGCTGCTGGCAGTGGACACAGCCCCTCCGCCCCGCTGTCCCCCATCCTCACCAGCCATCAGCACCCACGCATCGGCGAGGAGCCGGGGTTAGTTTTGAAGCTGTAAGTCTCCCCGGAAAGGCGCCGGTTTGTGACGGCCCAAGCCTTCCCTGCCTCCTGCACGGGAGAACAAGCTGAGGACACATAGCCCACAGGCAGGCATAAGCACCCCTTGCCTTGCGATTTAGGGGGATCCAGCCTCCCTCAAACAGACCCTAAAGCTCCCAGGCAGGGAGCGAAGCTGCTCCCTCCCCAGATGCTGACCCTGGGGACCCCCACCCAGGTGCTATTGTTGCCTCCCTGCAGCAGGAGGGTGCTCCAGCACGGCCCTGCACCCCGGCAAACAATGCAGCCGGGTCTGAACGTCCTGGCCGCCAGCTCTGCAAACCCACCCTCCCCCTGCACACAGCAACGGCCGTGGGGCTGCGGGGCTGCCAGCTGGGCGAGGGGCTTCAAACAATACAGGAGGAAAAACCCAACCAGACCTCCACCTCCACAGCTAGCATCAAAGCCAACAAAAGGCACATTTTCCCGTGTCTCGCTTCCCTCCCTGGTACCATCTTCTCCCCTCCTTCCTGAGCACACACCTCTCCCCTCTCCCTTCCCGCTGGAAGATGACGACACCGTAATCGCGAGGGCCCCCTTGCCGGGAGGCGGCTCAACGCGGGGCTTGGGGACGCGATTGTCTCCTGCCTTTGTGCAGGGTTAAGTGTGCGAGGAGGCAGGGCTTGCAGAAACACACTGGGGCAGAAAACGGAAAGGTCGAAACCACCCTCCACCTCCATCGACGGGCATGTGTGCGCCTGCACCCCCTCAGCCAGCCCCGCGGGTACCACTAACCCCCAAAGAGCCCCAACCCACCGACGGGCTGGTGCTGGCCACGCAGGACCGCCTTGAACGGGTCTCTTCCTAAAGCCCTCGCTCCATCCTTTGAAAGAAACCCTGCCCTCGCTGAATGAGCCGGAGAGAGGGTGAAAAGGGAGGGCAGCTGGTCAGAGCATCACCATACAGCTCCCCAGCACCCTCGCCCACTCAGGACCAGACCCCTCCAAAGGGGGCTCTTGCCCTCCCTCCCCCGGAGCCACTCCTCGGCTCGGTGACGGACGGGTGCCTCCATTTCAGATCACGCATCCGCGAGCAAAGAAAGGCCAACGGCGAAGGCAAAGCTCAGGCGGCAGCGAGCTCCGGGTCCAAACCCCGCCGGCTCACGGCCAAGCCCCCAGGTCCCCCTCAGCGTGGCCGGAGAGGACCCCGCCGCTCCCCAAAGCTCCCACCAGCATCTGCATTCGGGTCCCCCAGCAACACACAATGCCAGAGTTTAAAGCACGGCGCTTTGAGGTTTGTCACAGCCGTCCCCTGCAACACCAAGTGTGCTACGGAAAGGTGGCCCCGGGTTCAGAAGCCACACCAGCGAGCGCATGTGTTGGCAGGTGCCACAGCCAGAACCCGTGGGGCCAGCAGCTGGGATTGAGAGTCCTCCCCCGGGTGCCCAGTTCCATCCCTCCCTCCCGAGCACAATCCCGGCCGGCAGAAGAGCCACCCGGGCCCCGGAGCGAAGCAGCATGCTAGCCCTGGGCTGGCGGCTCGGCCACCCCCGAAACGGGCTGCTTGCCCCTCAGAACCCCACGGTGCCCGTCACCACCTGGCCGGTGGCAGCACCTCCAAAGGTGCCTCACCAGCAGCTCCAAGCCACCCTCGCAGCTCCGTAACGATGCTTTGTTCTTGCAGACCACCTCCGGCTCCTTCCACAGCACGGCCCCGCTGCCGCCCTCCCCAGTCCCCCCAGTATCTCCTGGTTTGAAGCCATCCCCAAACTGCCAGCCCCCAACCCACCCCCCAGCGCAGAACAGGCTGCCCGAGGGGGACCCCGCAGAGCCCCCCCAGAGGTACCGCACTAAAGGTTTGATGGTCTTTCACACCCTACCTGTGACGGTCACCAGCATGGAGGCCACGAGCGGACGGTTGTTGTCCAGCTTACGGCTCAGCCTCAGCTCCCCGCTCGACTGATTTACAATCAACAAGTGCAGCTCGTTTCCCCGCTCAAAGGTGTAGAAGAGGCGGTCGGACACATCTGGGTCGTAAGCTGGGACCTTCCCTATGACCCCCGAGGGGAAGGTGTTGGATTTATTGGACACGTAGTTATTGAAGAGGATCTGGAAGTTCTTGAGAACAGGGCTGTTGTCATTCTGGTCGATGAGTTTGATGTGGACCGTGGCTCTGCTGACCAGCGGGGCAGAGGTGGCCTGCACGACGATCACGTACTCAGCTCTCGTCTCATAATCCAGGTCTATCAGAGCTGTGAGCTCCCCAGAGAAGATGTCCATCTGGAATATCTCTGGGATGTTGCCTTCCACTATTTGGTACATGATCTGGGCGTTGGGTCCCTCGTCCGGGTCAACGGCTGTGATCTGGGCCACGACAGAGCCTACGATGCTGTTCTCCTTCACCAAGACCTCGAACTCCTCAGCAGGGAAGACGGGGGCGTTGTCGTTCACATCCTGAATGGTCACCTGGATATGGACAGGGGTTCGCTGAGCGGGGATGCCCCTGTCCACGGCGTACGCAGTCAGCTCATAGACAGGAACGTTCTCACGGTCCAGCCTGCGGACAGTGCGAATGATCCCCGAGGTGGGCTCTATGGTGAAGTCTCCGTCCCCATCCTCCCCGTTCTGGAAGGTGTACTGCACGCGCCCGTTGGTGTGCGCATCGCGGTCAGTGGCAGAGATCTGGAGCACACTGGTGAAGGGAGGCGCATCCTCAGAGATCATGCCTTGGTAATGAGGGCTGACGAACTGGGGGGCATTGTCATTAACGTCGTTCACCATGATTTCAACATAGGTGGTGTCCGCTTTCTGGGGGATCCCGTTGTCCTTGGCAGTGATAGCCAACGTGTAGGTGACTTGGTCCTCATAGTCCAGTTCCGCCTGGAGAGTGATGGCCCCAGAGTCTGGATCGATGCGAAACTGAGGGACGTTATCCTCCAGGTAGTATGTGATGCGGGCATTTTCCCCCACGTCATCATCCGTGGCACTGATCACCACCACGGTGCTGCCCACGGGCCGGTCCTCGTTGATGCTCACAGAGTAGTGGGCGCTCTGGAACACGGGCCGGTGTGTGTTGGCGTCGGTGATGTTGATGTGAACGTGGCAGTTGTCACGCAGGGTGCGGTCAGAGGCCGTCACGGTGAGCACGTAACGCCTCTCCTGCTTGTAGTCCAGCGGCAGAGACAGAGTGATGAGCCCCGTCCCGCCTTGCGTGCTGATGGAGAAGCGGTTCCGCGTGTTGCCTCCGGTGATCTGGTAGGTGATGGCACTGTTCACGTCCCGGTCGATCGCTGTGACGCTGAGGACGCTGGTCCCCACGGCTGCATCCTCGTTCAGGCGGATGAAGTACTCCTTCTGGGTGAACTCGGGACGGTTGTCGTTGACATCCATGACAGTGATGGTGACGCTGGCAGAGGCAGATAAGGATGGAGAGCCGTGGTCCCGAGCCTCCACGCCAAAAAAGTAGTGCTCAACCGACTCCCGGTCCAAGGGCCCGCTGACCGTGATCCACCCCGTGGCACTGTTCACCACGAAGGGTGTGTCGGCCGAGATCCCCGTCAGTTTGTACTCCAGGCGCGAGTTCTCGCCGTAGTCCGCATCCACAGCCTGGATGTGGATGACGGAGTGTCCGAGGGGAGCATTCTCCAGGACAGAGATCTGGAAAGGGGTGCTGACAAAGATAGGGGCGTGGTCGTTGATGTCCACCACCTGGATGCTGGCCATGCCCGTGTTGTTAGAGAGGGGAGGACGCCCCGCATCCTGAGCCCGGATCCTCAGGGCGTACTCCCGCTCCACCTCGAAATCCAGCGGGGCCACCACCTGTATCTCCCCGGTGACGCTGTCGATGGAGAACTGGCCCCGGCTGTTCCCGCTGATGATGTTGTAGTGCACCAACGCGTTGTTGTCCTTGTCCAGGTCGGTGGCGGTGACGCGCAGGATCTCGGTGTGGGGCCGGATGTCCTCCCTCACCTGGACGATGTAGCGCTTCTCACTGAACTGAGGGGTGTTGTCATTCTCGTCAAGGACCGTGATGTAGACCTTGACGGTGGCGGAGCGGGGCCCCGGCTCCCTCCCCTGGTCGTTAGCCTCCACCACCAAGGAGTACCTCTCCATCTTCTCCCTGTCCACAGGCCCACTGGTGGTGATGAGACCGGAGCGCGGGTCGATCTCGAAGACGGCGTGGGCCGCCCGCTCGTTGACGAAGCGGTAGCGGATGTTGGCGTTGGGCGGGGAGTCGACGTCGGTGGCGCGCAGCTGCAGGATGGGGTACCCCTCCTCCACGTTCTCCCGGATGGTCTCTCGGTACTCACCCTGCTCGAAGACAGGGTCGTGGTCGTTGCGGTCGGCCACGGCGATGGCCACCATGGTGGTGGCGGAGAACCGCGGCGCGCCGTGGTCGGCGGCCGTCACGCGGAAGTAGTGCAGCTCCATGCTCTCGCGGTCCAGCGCCTGGGTGGTGGTGATGAGCCCCGCGCGGGGGTCGATGCTGAAGAGCTCCCGCGAGCGGCTGTTCATCAGCGCGTCCATGGAGTACACCAGCCTCCCCGCCTCGCCGCCGTCGGGGTCCTGCGCCGCCACCGCCACCACCGCCGTCCCCGCCGGCTGGTTCTCCGCCACCTCCGCCTGGTAGTTGTACTGCGGGAACTGCGGGTGCCGGTTGGGGGCTGCGCGCCGGCCCCGCCGCCCCGGGGATGGGGACGGTGCCGGTGACGATGGGGACGAGGAGGATGCTGAGGATGGGGCCGCGGAGGGGAGCGGGCGCGGCGGGGCGGCGCGGGGCGGGCAGCGCCTCGGGG
>VZTO01004988.1:0-27294 GCA_013400615.1 Syrrhaptes paradoxus
CCTTTGCTGAACTTCATGAGATTTCTGTCTGCCCATTTCTCCAGGCTTTTTCCATACTTTTTGTCAGCAGGTCCCCTAAGCTGTTCAGCAGGAGGACCACATTTTTTCTAGTCTTTAGCTGCTAAATTACCTGTAAAAGCTCTTCTTGTTGTCCTTCATGTCTCTCACCAGTTCGACTCTAGACAGGCTTTGACCTTCCTAAGCCTGTCTTTCTACACTAGGGCAGTGTCTCTGTATTTGTCCTAGCTCACCTGACCCGGCTCCCACCTCTCGTATGCAATTTTTTCTATGTTGAAGTTTTGTCAGGAGCTCCTTATTAGTCCATGCAGGAGTCCTGGTGCCCTTGCTTGATTTCTTGCACGTTGGGCTGAACCATTCTTGAGGTTGGAGGAGCTGATCCTTCAAAATCAACCAGCTCTCCTACACCTGACTTCTCTCCAGGCCCATATCCTATAGGTTTCTCTGAAGCAAGTCCCTGAATAGGCTGAATTTTGCTCTCCTGAAGCCCAGGGTTGTGATCCTGCTATTTGCCTTGTGTCCTTTGCGTCAGTTGTGACTTAGGGCTTGGTTCTCTGGTTTCCCTGGCTTGACCATCAGTGGCATTAATGCCTCAGCCTGCATTTGTGGTGAGCTGACTAGGTCACATGTTTTAATCTCCACTAGAGATTTTTGTATCTGAGATTCATACTTTGAGTGAACTGGACAGGCCAGGTCTGGGTAAGTGCTAAATGTTCCTGCAAAAGACTATACTTTTTTTTGACATGTTCTTATATTTACTGATACATCTGTTCCTTACGTATGTTGGTCTTATGTACCAGTGTGGGTACTGATGCCACTAGTCTCTGATTGCTGAGTGCAGAGTTTCCTTAGGAAAACATCCCTCTAGTTAGATGACATTTAAATGACTCCCTTGCTAGATCCATTTCCCTCCCCTTATGTGTGTCTGGAAGTGGGGCTTAAATTCGCTTAGTCTAGCCATACCCCGGATTGTGTTGAGATCATGGTGTAACTGAGAGCATTTCTTCATGATAAAGGTATCCTCTATGTATCCACAAAAGAAAAACTGGCCTAGAGGAGTTGACTGCACAACTGGCCTAGGAATTCTATAGGCTGTTCTGTTTCTTACAGCTCCAAAATCTGTTTAATATCCACATGGTCATTAATAAGTTTCATGGAGCATGGGTATGGCCAAGGTATAATGGGATTCTGGTAAGTGATCCAGCTGCCTTTTCAGAAATTGTTTTCTCAGTGGAGTTTGTCTTAAAGTTCTGCATCTTCTCCCGTACCTGACTACTTGTAAGCAGTGGCTGTAGCAGCTGATATTTAAGGGGAGTGGATACACCACTCTTAAATGCTGTGCCTCAGACAGAATTGCAGAATAACATCTTAGTATCCAGTATTCCTGGTCAGCACAGATGGTGAAGTGCTGGCAAAAATGCTTGCAAAGTGATTTGAGAAGGCTCTGCTTGCTGTTAGTCACTACCACCAAATTAGCTTAATTAAAACCAGCTGTGGGAAAGTGGTCTGCTGCAACTGATAAATCTCATTTCCTTCGCTTAAGTGTCTGTGGGCCTGGAGCTGGTGATAACTGGCTGCTTGGATGCAGTGAGGATCCTAAGGTGGTTGCAGTTCTCTTCCACATGTGCAATTTTGAAGTTGGCCCTAGATCCTGCTTTTTGGCTCATATTTCTCCATATGGAGTCCTTGGCCTTGAGATGCTCGGGTTTGTATGTTGTGTCGAATAGCATCTATTATGGTTTGTGTTGCCGTTACTTGATTTGGTTTGGGAGAATTAGCGGGCAAGTTTGTTTTAACATCGTTTAGAAAGAATGTCAAGGTTATCCAGCCTGAGAAAGATGCTCTTTTTATTAAAAAGTTTTAAAACCTCACAAAACCAAAAGGACCTCTTCCCCCACAACCAAACCCTGACTTTAAAACTCCACAGTTGAAGCCATTTAGAAACACAGTTTGCTTTCTCTGAGTGACCAGCAGTCCTTAGTGTTTTCTGGACTGGGGTCTCAGTCTTCTGCAGTATTCTGTTCGTAGAATGCCCTGCTCATCACTGTCTCCCTTCACTTAATCCTCCCCTCTCTTTCCCTATCATCTGTTCAGTTGTGCAGACAATTTCACAGTCAGATTTATGGCAAAAAAGTTGCTTGTGTTGATGGCTTGTCACAAACCAAGAAGAGGCTGCTTTCCATTTCTGAATTCATCCCAGACCTGCCAACATCAAGCTGTTGGGGTTTTTTTTGCCAGTCAAATGAAGTTGTGTTAGATGGGGCAGCTGTTTGAGAGAAAGGTTAATAAAATGATTGTTGCCTTTTATAAGGAATTCTGCTAGTGGAGTAATCCAGAAATGGTGAAACTCTAAAATTTGTGAATCCCAGTGAGCCTGTGAAACCCTGGCTGGGAGCATGCTTCAGCAGGTGGCTGGAAATGCTAATAAGGAATGGGGTCTGTCATGGAGCGCTGTGGGAGGTTTGTCTTTCTGACATTACAGTGGGTTTTCTTTGTGGAAATTGAATTAATTTAAGAATGGGAGTTGCTCTTGGCAGCTTTCAATTTCTGAAGTTCCAGCTTTTGGTGAAATAGAGTTGGCAGTTTCATATGATCTTCATCAAAATAATTTGATGTTTCAATTGATGCCGGTACTGCTGGATGCTGGATTACTGTTCTTAAGCAAGCTGTTCCCTTGTCTTGATATTTTGATTAAAATTGTCCATTGATCTGGGTTGGTTTTTGCTTTCTGGTTTTGGGGCATTTGCTTTGTTTTCTTTTGTTTTCCAGAGGCCCTGCAAGTCCTTTGAAAGTCTACATGGCCACTCAAAAGAGCAAAGCTAGTATGGAGGTTTCAGAGACATAACTGAACAACATAGATCATTGCACTGGGCCAGATCCGAGAGGAATGTGTGTGAATGTGTGTGACCAAACAAAAGGAGTTGCATCAATAATTATCTTTCTACTGAACTTGTAAAACTTTAGTTTCTTTCCTTCAATATTGTTCCAACATATAATAATGATGATGATAATGATATTAATAATATCTGTTACATTTGCTTGTTCCAAATGTGCAAGAGACTTTGTCTCTTTCCAAAATAGGGTCACTCAAGATTTTTTGGATGCAGTATAGCAGATGAGCCTGGTCACACTGCTCATCTGCATACAGTTCTCTGGTAATTTACTGCCTGTTTCAGTTTTGCATGTGAGCTTTGTATCACTGTGAGCTTCATTTCTGATAGACAAGGGTCTTTTCAGTACAATTTATTTTTGGACAGTAAATGTTCTTGTAGCTGGACGTGAGACTGGCCTCTTTTTTCAGTCCTTTCCCCCCCACTTGGGGTAGTGGCAGCTTGGTTGTGCTTTTAGCCTCCACTGAGTTAGAAACTACACTGAGTTGTTTTTTTAAAGAAGGCTTACTTGCTTTGTGAAACAATTTAGTTAGGTGCTCAGCAGTTTAACTCCATTGATCCTACACTGGAACCAATGTTTTTTAGTATTTAACCTTCTGCGTGTCTTGAAGTTTGTTTTCTCACTGACTTGTTTCTCTGCCAAGTGCTAATTTAAAGGGATTCATTGTATTTTTGTATGTGGTGTGACAGGAGGAAAACTTATTCTTTAGATCATCTCCAGCTGTATTTGTATTTGATGGTCAGCTTCTGCTTCTGCTATTTGAATAAGTTTTTCATTGTTCTGCAATTTGTGCACGTGGAAATAAGGCACTATTGACAGCACTTAATCAATGTCTGAGTTATTCTTCTAATCTTTTGATGAACCATTTATTTTTCTTTACATAAAACACTTCTGTAAAAGAAAATAATAGGAAATGAGAATCTATGTATGCACTGTTCAGAGTTAATGTGGTTTAGGTTTTTTGTTTTGGGATTTTTTTTTTGTTTGCTTGTTTTGCTTTGTTTTTTTCCTCCGAGTAAGGGAGCTTTCATAGTCAAGCAGATACTCTGGGAACAGAATATCATTTGGTTTTGGCATTCTTCTAGGATGCACAGATGACTTCTGCAATATTGTTTCAGATTTGCATATGTCGATGATTGTTTCCTTTAGGACAATGCAAGGCTTTTGTGTGGACATAATGTCCTTTGTAGACCAGTTAGTGTGTCTGGAAGGTGAAGACAAGCCAAAGGTACACAACCTGCTCTTCAAGACATTTGGCTTTGAAAGAACATGTGCTCGGTATCTGTATATATCTGCTACCTATAAAATAATGTACTGTGTAGGACCTCTCAAATCCAAATTTTAGTGCACATTTTAGAAATGTAATGAGTTTTAGGATTTGAAACCTTGTCAGATTTTGGAATCAGTTGTGGTGATGCTGTTAAATACCAAACAAAACCCCCCAAACTTCCCCCTTGCCCCAAACTGCAAAAAATATGAGTGAAAAATTCATCCAACAGGCTTCCTGTTCAGTGTGTGCAGTATCACCTTTCATGTTCAGCGGTCTGGGTCCTTGTAATTCAAAAGAAAGTAGAACACTGCCATTTTCTAGAGAAGATGCCTATAAAGCATGTGTACTCAGGAGATGTTTTATGGTCACACACCTTTTCTTGTACCGTGCTCCTTCTTATCATTTGTTTTTGTTCTGGGTAGACACAGGAGAGATGAGAAGTGTCACTGTAAAGCTGTGCATATGCACTTGTTGGCAGTTATTCTGACAGCTGGGCCAGATGTTGTGTGCTTTAAGGTTTTGGGAGGCTTTTGACCGCTGGCTTAGTATCATAAGTAGTAGATCATTTTCAACCAAACTCAAGAATGCGAGTTTCCTGATGGAAATATTTATATTTTTACTTTTGAGGAAGGAGAGGTTTCTGAGAGTTAGGTTGGAAAAGCCAACATGCAGAAAAAGTTTTTTCCATACCAGGCAGAGGGAGAAAAAAAAAATGTCTGGAATGGCTCCAGCAGGCATAAAAACAAGACCATGCTATTGAAATAGTTGTTGTCCTAATTGTCATTAATTGCATGTAGGTATCTTTATTTATGTAAAACAAAGATAATGTGCAGCAGCTTTGCAGAGCTCTCTGAGGGTTGTGTGAGTGTATGTACGTTAGTACTCTGTCACTAATACAGTTCTTAGACTGTGCTTTGTTCAGTTTAAAAGCCCATGTCCATATTTAATAAAAATGCTACAAGAGTAAATCAATTTATTTCTAATTATGAGTGCTTTATATTTTATGATATCTAGAGTAACAATATGTATTTTGTTTGCACTATGAAAAGAGAGAATTCATTTTCCTTGTGCCAATGCTGTACAATAACCTGATCAAGAAATTTTAGCATATTTATCTTTAGTTTGAAACGGAACTTTTTTAAAGGGCAAATTTAAGGGTATTTTGCTTTCTTTGTATTTTCAAGCTGCTAGTATGTAGTAGAGACTAACAATGTTTGAAAGTTCACAGGGGTTTTTGATATGGAAATTGCTTGGTATTCTGAAAGTTATGTGAAAACTACATCCATGAGCACTAACCAAGAAAATCGAGGGGAATATGCTATTTCCATTTTTCTAGTAATTAAAATAAATAAGTATTACCGGGTTAAAATTACTTTAAAATACTTTAGGAACAATTTACACCTTTTGAAGTGTGACTGAAAGCAACTGTAGAGCATTGGCCAATTAATTTTTGTTTACATCTGTTTTGCATCGCCAGGATATTGAGTCTGGCCCTTAGTTTGCAAATGACATAATGGAGTATTTTCAAGGATTTATGTCCAAATGAGTGTTGTTAGGTGCTTTAATTAAAATAAATAAATAAATTAGTTGTGATCTGTAACCCTCCTGTCCAGTATTCTTGTTTGAACTAAGTAACAGCTATACTAATGATTATTAGGCACATTCAACACAGAATAATGAGATTTACTGTTGATTCGGTTGTTTTCTGTCTTAGGTCATGTCCGTGGTTAAATTGGTCTATCCTCTAAACATTCCTAATAGCAATTATTTATTATCCTAGTATTTATTATTTATTATCCTAATAAATATTCTGAATAGTTCCAACTGTTTTGCACACAGGTAAGTCTAAATACAATTCCCCTGTGCTCCTGATATATTCAATGTACATGTTTGCTGCTAATTTCAAAGACAGATGCGGTGTTGTTTTGTTACTGAGATTAAAACACTAGTAGTGGCCCTTTTAAAATACATGTGTTAAAGAATTCGTAATCTTGAAGTATTAGCTAGGAGTATACATTCAGAAGAAGAGATGTATTTTGAACATAAAGCAAGTGCTTTACGTTTGAGTGCAAAAATACTACATTTCTTGATGAAAAGAGTGAATCTTTTACTCAGAAACAAAATACGGTTGCACTTCATATTGCTTTGATTAAAGACTGGTACCTACCACTGGTGCTCAAAGATAATGTTATTGAACTGAGCTGATACTATCTTACTGACCTCCGTTTTCACATTTGTTCCTGTGTACTTCCCCAACTGCCAGTATCCATTTTCTGTCTTGCTGCATGGATTGCAAGCTTAGAAGAGAGAAGTTTTACTGTTTTGTAATTTATTGCATGTTCCACTATGGAATTTGTGTGTATGACTGACTTAGTGCTACAATAATAATTGAAAACAAAATATGAGACTTGGCTTAGGAGGATATGAGCTCCTTAAAATACTGAGAATCTGCTTGGGATTAATTAGAGGATTTCTCTCTGTCAAGATACCAGCTTTATTACAGTTTGGTTTATTTGGCTTCATGACTTTATGGTAGAGCTGTACCTGCTCTACAGTTGTGTTCTGCAAAGCCATGTGTATTTTCATTTAACTTCTGCAGCACCTTGACCTCCCCCTCTCCTTTGCATTTGGGGACTTCTCTTGGTTTCAGCTGGGAAAGAGTTAACTTTCTTCGTAGGAGCTAGTGTGAGGCTGTGTTTGGATTTGTGCTGGAGAGAAGGCTGATTACACACTGATGTTTATAGTTGCTGCCAGGACAGTCAAGGACTTTTCAGCTTCTCTGCTGTGCCAGTGTCTGCAGGGGCAGGACAAGCTGGGAGGGAGCACAGCCCCAATTACTGGTCTAGGATTTGACTTTAGGTTTAGGATTGAGACACAAACTGGCCAATGGCGTATTTCAGTCCCGCATTTCATGCCCAGTCTGTAGATGAGGATTTGTCCAGAAGTTCTTTTTCTCTCTGCCTTGCCCTTCTCTCTCTCTCAGGGTCATCTTGCTTTCTCGGTTGGCTCTCAGTCTCTTGGACGCTTGGGGTCTTATGTCTTTTTCAGAAATTGCAGTTTCAGGAATCTCCCTGCTCTGGGATCGGTAGCCTGGAATGGGCTAAGCCTTGGTCATTGGGTGGTGAGCAGTTTCACTGTGTATCACTCATTTGTATATTGGTACATGTAACTATTACGATTACCATTATTTTAATTTTTATTGTAGTTTAGTTATGGGTTGAGATAAGAACAATTTAATGAATCTCTTTTCCCTTTACCCCTTTATTTCTCTCCCTCATCCCTGGGAGCGGGGAGGGTGAGCAAGCAGCTGTGTGGTGTTTGCTGCCAGCCAGGGTTCAAACCACAACAGGACTGTTTGTCCCTCTTTTCTGGAAAGAGCAACCTAAGAGGCTGGTGCTGTTGGCCTTCCCTGGGAGTAGGGAGCTGTGGTGGACACCGGGTAGAGTGAAGTGCCGTGTTGTCCTTGTGCCTGGAGTTTCGTTGGTCACAGCACTGCAAAGTTATGCAGTAGATCCAAATAAATACTGATCTTATGAGCAAAACATACCAGCCCTTCCTGTGACCAGACAGCTATTTGGGCACTGCTCAAGACAATAGCAATGTAATACCCTTCTGGAGCATTTGCCAGCTGGCGCAGGACACCACATCTTTTCATTCGGTTCATTCATTGCAGAATAAAGATAATTGGCATGCTCAGAACATTTTAAAAATACATTTGTTCAGAACATGACTGTTGTTTCTTGCTTAGTTAATTTACCACTTCTTTATGAATATCCTGATGGAAAAGGAGCTGTGTGCACAACAGCAAGTGTAAAAGTTGTTTAGGTTCCATGAAATTCATAAAAATTCATTAAAGAAATATTACTATATCTTTCAAGTTCTGCATCATTAAGAGAGTTGTAGTTTCAATTAAATGGAAGGAAACGGAGAGCTGATAGAGAATTACTTTGCAGTTTACAATGTAACCAGTAGATCTTAATGCCACATAAAATTATTGAGACAAGTGATAATACTTCACTATTCATTCTTAGCACTCAAGCCTTTTTTCCAAGGGTCTTTGCAGGGGAGCAGATTGTTTATTTTTACAGATGAGAAACACTATTTCATCAAAGGACTTGTTCAGGGTTGCACAGGTTATAGCAAGATTACCTGTATTGGCTGTGCTTTAGCTTGGCCGTGAGTTTGCAGAGATGAGCCCTGAACCAGCTGTGTCTGCGCTCCCTGTGGCAGAGCTCGTGCGTGAGCCTCATCGCTCTGTGTCTGGTTTCTCGGTGTGGAAACTGTCTGGCTGAGGCTGAAACAAAAAAGGGATCTGATGTCCGGGCAGAGTGGATGGCCAAGGAATTTAGATTCTACGCTAAGCTTGGCCATGAAGTCATCTGTCAATATAAGGGATCTGTTGTTGGGTCAGACACAGAATGGAGAGAGAACCTGCATGGCCTGCTTTAGTGCCGGGTGCTTGAAAAGTTGGTACCATACAAATGATGACAGTATCTATAGAGAGTCTTGGCTAGAACAGCAATGCAGAAGCTTTTCAGCTTTGCACAGTGCATGTTAGTTAATATTTAAGTCAGAATTAATTTGTTCAATTTTTATTATATTTCACACTGATACACATTGTGAAATGAGGGTGAATGTTGCCCCACAGGTATGTTATGTGAATCAAGCACCAGTCCATCTCCATACCGATACAAACATAGCAGGTGGCACACCGGACACGCATTCAGGTTTAGTCCAACAGAAACACTGTAGTGCAGCTTTATTTTAAGCCAATATACTAAAGCAGAAAATACGGAATTTATTGAAAGTGTTCTTTACAATCAGATGTTTCTTGTTCCTGAAGATGTGTCCTGTTGCTGAGTGGCTTTTCCCTTCCCATGAAGGGAATAAGTTTGAACTTTGAACTTGCGTCTCCTGTAAGTTGCAGACAGCACTGGTCTGAAACTCTTCATGTGGTTTGCTTGCCAAAACTTGCAGTCCCTCTGTTTACTGCTGTTAGCTTGCACATCTGTGATTAGGAAGTGTGCCTGTGCTCTGTCTGTGTCGTCTTTAGATGTTCCTCATCTTAGATATTGAAAATGTTAGAATAATTCTGCTCAAACAATGCACTTGAGATCATAACTTTTTGTGGCCTCTAAGCTTGGGAACACTGCTGATTGTTTTTCACAAAGTACACCTGTAGGAGCTGAGGTTACTAGTAAGAGTGGTCTTATATAACGTTTCCTTTGACCTTCCCTGATGGTGTGTGAAGTGACACATAGGGGTTGCCTTAATCGGTGCCTTGAGTTTTGAATAAAGAATATGAGTAACTTAGAGCATTTTTGAGGCCACAGTGCAGGAGATGTTCTTGTGGTGACTAGTGCTTATAACACAGTGCAATCTCACTGTGTTCAGAAAAAAAGTGGAGAAGTATGAAAATCAGTTATGCTATAGAAGAGAGAGCTTAGTAAAGCAGAATAAACCAGGCAGTTGGGTGGAACACAACACTCATGCAGAAGTTGGATATTTAGTAAATTGGTAGGTTGGCATTTATCAATAGACTGAATAAATGGCTTAGCTCTTCCCTAAATTTGTTTTCAGCAAGTAAAACAAAGCATTAGGAAGTGAAGGATACCTGGTCAAGTAACTTAGAAGTGCAGGCAGGGAATACTACAATAATATAACAACAAGAAAATAATTCATAAAATACTCTTATGTTTGGGAAATTAGGAGAATATGCTTGACATCTGTTTGGGGGAAAAATTATTACAAAAGTCACTTTTTGTGTGTAAATACTTATATTCTTGTCTCTAAATTTATCTGTTCTTAATTGGGGCTTTTTGGGGTGTTCCTTCTTGTGTTTGATAGTAACATGCTGTGCAGGATTTCTTTTTCCCTTTGTGTAGCAGTTAGCGTTGTGATGCCTGATTTTAATTAGGACGTCTGGGCACTTTTCTGGGTTTTCTTGCTTTATTAGAACTATCAATTGGTCCAATTAGATTGATCTCAACATTAAATCTATCTAGTATATTTTACTAAACTGACTGATAGGTAAGTTTGGAAGAAGCAGGTAAGTGTTCAGGTGCATAGGCTGCTCTAGGTGTGAATCAGAGCAGAACAAGTCTAGGCTAGTTTAGATGAGGAGCTGCTACTATGTGGTTTACTTAATGATGTTAATTGATAAGTCTGAGAGAAAAAGTTGGGTGGCACCTGTGGATTACAGGGGAGTATTAACAAAAACTGGAGAAAGTAATGTCTTGCTTGTGACAGAGATGTAGGTAACAGACACGTGGATTGAAACATAAGGTATCCCGTGAGTGTGTGAAGCTGAGGAAAAACAGTCAAGTGTGACTACAGCAAGTCTAGTGATCCATTTTGTAATTTTAATAAAATGTTTCCTCTGTGTTTGCTTGATGTCTTCCAGTTACTTTATTAGTGCTTATACTACAGCAGTGTGATTGTTACTGGGAGTATACTGTTGCTGTTTCTAACTCAGTTTTCAGATACTCATATTTTTGTTGTGCTCCCGTTTTCACTTGCAGAGCTTGATTTGATCTCTGCCTGTAGCAGAATTTATTATTTCAATGCTTAGGTAAAAATGTTTCAGCTTTGTGACTGGAGAGTGGTGCAAAGATCCAGTTCAAATAAAAGAACTGCACTATGTTAGCGTGGTGTTTCTAAAGAGCAATCCTATTGCCTAGCTGGCCTTGCTTGTATAGGAAAATAGAAAGGCTGCTCATTTCATGGACAAAGGATGCTTACCTTCATAGTGATTCCTGTAACACTGCCTCTTCTGTATCTTAGCTAAAGATGGCTAGTATTGATGACATGGTGTTTCATTGTCTGAATCTGAAAATTTTAGTTCTGATGTTTTGGAGATGAAGTTGTTGTGTTTTACCAAATCCAAGGAAGGCTGTTCATGCTTTAGATATCTAAGCGAGACCTCTGTGAAACAGAACTGAAATGATTTAGTGCCCTTCAATTCCATGGGTATAAGAATTACCCAGAGTTTTGTGTAGTCATGAAAAGAGTAGGGATTTTTCCGAATATGTTTTATTTGGGGCAGGTGATGTTCTGAGATAGATCTTGCCAAATGAATCTCAACAGTAGCATGTTTTCTGAGAGTAGCATTGCTTTTGTGAGCTTAATTTTCTGACTAGATGAAACACAAGGATCATTTTTGTTATTTTGGCCTTTTTGTCACTAAGTTATGAGGTGTTTTATGCTTTAAGTATACCTTCTCTGGTAAATGTCATGTTATAGAATATTGATCTCAAATAGAAAATAAATTTTGATGGCTAATGGGGTGTTTGATCCTATCTATTTCCGTACTCTGCTGAAAAAGGGAGGCAGCTGAATGACAGACGCTGTTCTTTATGGATGTTCTTCTAATTCCACAGCAAAAAAGCATCATCTAAAATCTTTCTTTTCATTCTGGCTCTGAATCAAAACTTTATTCTTCAATGTTGTTACTGCAATTGCCATCCCCAGTCCAGGTGATGGAGCTCTGCAGGATATCTGGTCTCTGATCAAGCTCTGGAGGTAGAAATTACAGGAAATGTTATTAAATATAGGTTGCAGTTTTGCAGGAGTCCATCCGAGTATCTGGAGAGCATGGATATGGAATGAGAAACTTAACAGTGCTCATGCATACAAGAAAGCAATGCAGACCTCAGAGCTTGAGTCTCCGTATGAGGATGTGCCAAATGACAGCCTTACGTTGCGATGTATTATTGTATTCCCTGTTTGGCTCAGTCTGTGGAGCGTATTACTGTTATGGTATGTGGTATTGAGGCTGTGTTAAGCCTTTATTATTAAACTCTTATAACTCCTGTGGGACTGATGGTTTGTGGTTTCTCAGGACCACTTCCAAAGCAGCACACAATCATTTTTTTTTACAGATTTTTTTTTTCTGGAGAAGTTGGTTTATTGCTGAAGTCTGGTTTTACTTAAAAAAAGAAAGGATAAGAGAAGCTGTTGGTTCAGCTTCTTTGGTTTCCAATAGGATGAGACAAATATCTACAAATCCTTGCAGGGAGAATCTGTAGAAAGCAAAAAAGTTAGTGGTTTCTCAGAGGGATTTACTGTAAGCTTTAATGAAATTCTGAAACAGCACATAGGTAAACATACAGGTTATATACAGTTCTTGATTAAATGTGGATTATATTTGCTGTTCTCATTCTGTGTTGCCACTACTTGTTTTCAGTTTGCATATTGCGTTTTCATCAATGATGAAATCATTGGGCTTTAAGAGCTGTTTCCCCATTTCTCTCGAGTGTAGTACCCATGCCTGTTATTAAATGTTGATCCTGTGGTGTCCATATCCCTTTCTTGGAGTATGAAAATTAAGATGTTTTCCGGCATGGCCTGTCTCCTCCAAATCTGCAGTTTGGTCAAGATCATCACTCCTTTATGAAGAGCCTAGAGTTCAGAGACTAGAGTAGTGGAAAAGATATGGCAATCTGTAAGGAGTAGCAATTAAATAGCTATCTGGTGTCCAGAAATGCCTAGACCTAACGTGCACAATATATGCATCAAGACAAATAATTTAATTTGCCTGTGTTGGGGAGAGAGGAGTGTGATGCAGAGTTATCCAGCCCGTGAGAAGGCTCATGGTTAACAAAACAAACAGGAGAAAGGATTTGCAGTAGACCTGAGATGGGGGACACTGGAGTAGAAAGGGGGGCATGCATATGAAGAGATGGGGGTTCAGCAACATTTGAAGTGCATCTCTTGTGTAGGCATACAATCAATCCTCGTACCGGGGCAACTTAGCTGGGCTGTGTAGTAACTGTGGTGTAAGTGCAGCAAAAAATGTAGCCACCTCAGATTTGCAGGATTTTCTAACTTCAGGAGAGAACTCTGCAAATCCCGTTGTGTTCCTTCAAAGGCAAGTTCAGCTCTGTGTCTGGTTTGGAGTGTTGGAACAGACTTTGAGTTCCCAGAGCAGCACTGAGTCTCTGCACAGTCTGTCTTGGAGCTCCTGCATCCTGAACCAAACACCCTCTTTGTGTGTGTTCTGTAGGGTGAGCTCTGCTGGCAGAGGGGTCTCACGTCACACTCCCAACTCTGAAAGGGCTGTGGTGGAGCACATTCTGGTAGCCCTGCACAGCACTGTTTTTGGGGGGATGATGGGGCAGATGCATGTGCTGGTCGGTTGTTTGATGCTCCAGCTGGATGGTGGGTGGGAGCGCACAGTGACTTGGGGCATAGGTCCCAATGCAACTTTGACCCAGAGTTGACACAAAGTGACCCAAAGGAACTTTGCAGTCTGGGTGGTGAGGTCTCAGCCGTTGTTATTTCTGGCTCTGAGTGCCTTCTAAATAAGTGAATGTTTCTGTGTCTTTGCTGCTTCTGATGGATTGGATCAGATCCAGAATTGCATTTGAATTTTGCTGTATCTTGGGGTTTTTTTCCATTTTCTTTTTTAAACTGCTGTAACCACTGAAAAAAATGATAGTAGCTAATGTGAAAACAGATGTAAAAGGCTGGCATTGTGGTGTGTGCAGCCTTAAGCTGTGCATGTTGGCAAGTCATTGTGTGTCAGATTTCATGATTTGGGCATAAAGGCTGCTCTTCAGTTAAAAAGGCAGGAGAAAAAATGTTTAAGCTGCTTCATGCAAGTAGGTAGCTGAAAGCCTAGGTACTACTCCTTCGGTCGTAAACACTTCTTGGCACCTAAAGCAAGAGCACATATGAGTGTGTATGTACTGTATTGTATCCTATTAAATTTTGAAAGATGGAGCCTTTGAAGATTGCCTTTGAAAGATAGAGTGGACTTGGGGGCTTAGAGGAAGGCACTGGGCACAGACTGAGCAGCCACTTTGTCTCCTCAAAAACAAAAGTCTAGAAAGCCAGGAGGATTTTGAACTGAGCGATGGCTGGAAGAGATTTGAAGCTAGAAGCAAGCGAACTTTTCTTCTTATGTTCATGGAAGCAGGACTCCCTGTGTTAATGCCAGAAATAAAGGCATTTTTTGATAAACATCCACAGTTTGTGAAATTATTTGCAAGGGCGGAGGGGGAGTTGACTGTAATACAGGTTACTCACAATGAATTTGATGTTGAAACTGTGAAACTAATAGTCACGTGGAGGACTTGATTGGAAAAGGGAGCTCACATGCTTACTCTGCTTGTAATTTTTGTTCTTGTTTATATGAGGAAGGTAATGTTCTCGGTTAAGGGAATGAAACATTATACTACTTTGGTGGGCTGCAAATAATGGTATTAATTCAGTGCTTGCAATGCTTTTCAGCCATTCTTAGATAAGTCTTGATATTTCATGCACAGTGTTTGCAAAATATATTGCAGGAAAATGAACAACACTTAAATTTGGCATTAGCTACAAAGCAATGTTTTATGTTGATAAAAATCTCAACAGTTTTTTAAAAGTAGAACCCCACAGAGATACTTCAGAATTAATTGATGGCAGATGAATTTAGCACAGTTAAAATGAATTAAACCCCTTGCTATTTAGAATAATATAAAGATGTCTGAATTTTATTCCCAAAAGAGGAAATACAGTTGTTAAGTCCAGATGGATTTTTATTTTTATTGGAATAAGTTTTGAGTCTAGTAATATCTATCTTTTTTTTTAATGTTACTACCATAGTGCTGGATCTGGGACAGCACAGACCTGCTTTTTAAAAATTGTTTTAAATTCACTTAAATGAACAGTTTTACTATGTTTATTTTGAAAATTATCACTTTCTTATTGAATTTTAAGGGTTGGAAAATAAGCACGAGGTTGACATACAGTATAGAAAAGCCAAAGGCTCAGTCCTGTGTCAAGTTTTTGTCAGCTGAAACGTGATAGCTGTCAGTGTCTGTGATTGTAGCCTGACCAAATGTAAGGTGATCCAGCAGGACCTTAACCTCTTTTCAGCACGCTGAATGTGATTGTGCTGGGGCTTTCTGCCTTGCGCTGGGGGCTTGCACCGATGCAGCTGCTGTGGTGCGGCAGAGGATTTGCGATCAGTTGATCACCTCTGAGGCCCAAGTTACAAAGAGAAACTTTAAGGGATTCAATCCATTAATTTAGCTGAAGATGAAAGGCAGTTCTGCTGTTGCTGTGTCAGTTTAAAGTTTTCCATTCCATAAAATTATTAATCCTCTCGTGGTGGTTTGTTCTTTGCTGTGTTCTGCCCATTGACAAGTTGCCTTTAAGTTCTGGGCCTGATTCTGCTCCACTGGTGGTGGAGGAGAATTCAGTATGCTTTGTCCTTCGCTTGGGACTGGCAGCAAAATGGATGGCAAACCAGGAGGCTTACTACCAAAATAAGTGTTGGTTTGTCTCAAATAAGAATAAAACTGGGAAAAAAACCTTTCCACTAAGCATGGTATCATATTGGACCTCCACTTGGAAAAGAATATTAAATTATTACTGATGAATTTTGCAAACAGGTTCTAGGCTGGAAGAGTGGTATATGAAGGAAATGAATGACTAAGAAAGGGGATCATGGGATGAGCTAAGTGAAAGCAAGCAATAAGGGTTTCTCCGTGGCCAGATGTCAAGTTGCATGTATAAAAACTAGAAACTGTAGACCCCAGTTGAAACAAAGTGTACCCCATCATATGAAACAGTGACTAAAAGTATCGGGCATCAATTGGTGAGCGACAGTGGTCATTGCGATCATGCACAAAAGCACTATTGTGATCCCCAGATGAGAAAATAAAAGGGTATTGAATAGAGAGGTTATATTTTTTTGATACTTGGCACATGTACTGCGTATAGTGCAAAGGTGAAGAATATTGATAAATTGAAATGCATTCAGCTGGGGAGCCGCTAGTGTGAGTTAAGATGTGAAAACATGGTGTGAACTGCAAGGAGCACAAAATACTTGGCTTCGCAAACAGTGTCAGGGAAGAGCTGATTGTAACACCCAAGTCCCCTAAGTGAGGACAAAATATTGATAATACATCTGATAAGAAAAAGCTCTTCAGTCTAGGCAGTCAAAAGTATATTATGATTCAGTTTTGGTAAGGTTGACCAAGCTTATTAGGCATAAAATTAAATTATTTTCAATATATTGTAGCTACTTCGTTGGGTAATGACATTGTGATTTATTGCATAGTCCAGCATTTTGCCTCTGCTAGATGCCTGGTGTTTTGTCTGGCTGGTGAAGAAGTTGTTCTCCTTCCTGGCAGAAGGGAGCATAAGGAGTCATTTAAGTAACATAATAAGAAAATGTTATAGCAAGAAATGGTGCTAAGAAAAAGGGGAAAATGAACTTGTACTCTTGTGTTACAGATTCAGTGGTTCTTTCCTTTGACTCCGTTGGACGTACAATAGGCTCAGGTACAACATTGCCTTCTTCTCTATCTCCCACTTCATGACAAGGCCTCTACTTCCTTGGACATGGTAGCCATGTTGGGAGGCAGGCGATTGAGTCAGACTTTTGTGGGAATCGACCATCCAGCCAAAGTGGGGATATAGGCCCTTTCATAAGTGCAGTGGCAGTATTAAGGGTTTTAATGTGACACGAGGGTTAAGATGTAGGACCCCTTCCATTACCCAGCAAGGCAGATGACCTGGACATGTTACATGCGTTAGTGATACAGTTTGTGCTTCTTTTCTCATGTGAAAGGCATCAAGATGATGTCATCCACCAGCTGAAGAAAAACTGTTCCGTGCTACTAGGAGAGTTTTTCAGCTGAACAAACAGTTGAGTTATTTGGGGAAAGACATTAGGAATACTTCCAAGAAGGAGGAGGCGTAAGAGTTGTATGTAAACAGACAGGGCTGGAAACTTTGTTTTGGGTGGAGATTGATCAGTATTATCAAACCCCAGTGCAAATCCTTCCCAACCTAATTTCCTTTGGAACCTGAGCATGAACTTCCATTAAACTGAACCAGAAATCAAAAATTCTTTTGTGCTGGGGGCACTTCATGAAGCCAGTAGCTATCCATTCGGCTAGGTGTAATACATGAGCCAAGGCACACCATAGTGAACATGATACTTTATGAAATTTAATTCACATTGTATGTATAGTGATCTATGAAGTGCAAGGGAAAGGCTAAGAATTACTTTTGTAACTTAAAACCCCTTAACACTTAAAAGGTGGGGTTATTTACTATCTTGCAGAAAAGAAGAAATAATCCAAGTGAAGATTTTGTATTTTATCTTGCATACTGGCCTTTCCTCTTAGGTTGATAGGGGGAACATGCTGCCTTCCAACATAGCACCTGTCTTCTGCCTGCCCAGTTTGAAAGAGAGCCTGCTGCCTGACACTAATGGCAAAGCTTGAACACAGGTTTCCAATTTACTAACCCCTGAGCGAGTGGTAGTAACTTGCTTTGTTTACAACACCCCAAATGCTTTCTGCTCTCCCTGCATCTTCTCTGAAACTTACATCTGGAAATGGATCTGTTGTGGGTGCATGATCTGATGTGGGAGTATCTGTAGGGTGCTGAGTGCAGAGTGGATATGTTGGTGTGTTTATGGGGGGAAAAGACCCTCTATTAACCCCTTTCTACTAATTAGTATCAGTCATAACTGCAGTGTGTTGCTGCCTGCCTCTTGCTGTTTTTGGTGATGGTTTCTTCAGTCTGCAAAAGCAGGGGTGTGAAGTTGCACAGGTCTGAGAGAGGAAATCTGTGAGGAAAATTCAGGGAAGTATTTTGATTAAAGCTGAGTATGTCTGAGTCTGCATACCTACACTGGAGCTGTGCTGGACTGATGTTGGTACAGCTAAGACCAGAATTTGTCCTGTAAAACTTAAATATTGCCTACTCTGGATTTTTTTTTTTCCCTAGTAATATTTTGGCTTCTAACTGATGTGAAAACAGTTAACCCTGTTGATAGCTTCCAGTGCAGGGTCTTTATGGAGTTAATAGTAAACGTTGTGCTACGATACTACCAACAGGGTGATAAATTTAGTTATGAAAAATAGTTCAACTGCTCCATGTCTTTTGGAGCACTGTTAATATGAAGGGTGGGAGACAAGCTAATGTAAGCCAACGGGCTGTTTGGATCGGTTTTAAAAACACTGGTCTCTGTTCTGCTTATGTATTGCAACTCAAACTTGGATTGGTTAGCAGTAAGACAGTAAAATTTGATCTTCTGTAAACCCTTCCACTGCAACAAGATTGAATGTCTTCACTGAAGAAATATGAAGGAAACTCATATATGAGAAGGGAGAATCAGAAATGTCCAAGAGAGCTTTATGTTTATTGCTTTCATATTTAGTACTTTGCATTCACTGCGCTACAAACTTTAACTTGTCTGAACTGATATGTGTGATAAGATGTCAAGATGCATGATGTCTCTCCAACTGAGGGATAGCTTTCCTTGTTGAACAGGAAGGAGAGAGAGAAAATCTGTGGCTATTGTGCTTCCGCTGTCCATCCCATCTCACCTTGCTGCAGACCCAGGAAAAGACAGAGCCCAGAGAGAACCCAAAGAAACAATGACAGCTCCAGGCCCAGCCATTCCTAGTAGGTGATGTTTCAGGTTGGGGTAAGAAGGGACTAAAGTGACATACTTTGAAACATAAAAATACATACACCTTTTTCTTTATTAGTCAGAAGTAAATAACTGTGAATAACAGTCTCCCTGTTAAGATTTCATACTGCTTATAACTAGTACTCATTGACTTATATTTGTACATTAAACAGCTTCTTAGAATTGCTCTTTTATAATTGTTAATCATGCCATGTGAAGGGCAATGTTTTGTTGCAGCTTTTGTATTTTATTTGAATTCACTGTTTCTCCTTGGTTTTCCCATTAACTCTTTGTCCCATATGCAAATCTCAGTTTTCAGGAAGGCTGGAAGTCTGTCCTTATGTGTATCAGATTAGTGACACTCTCTGAGTTATTCTGCATAAACTTTCTGAACTGAGTGTTCAGAAGATCACGTCTATGGAGCCTTAAAGTACTGCTTCATAGAAGATTATTAGCCTAGAGGACATGAGAATCAAATGTGCTTGGAGTGAGACTGAACTGTCTGAGGTTCACACTGTGGTCTGGCCTTCACAAGTCCAGATGTTTTTGTGATTCTCTTCATGACTGCCCCTTCCCTTGAAAGATAAAGTTTAAGCAGCAAAGATAAATGTTTGATGTGATGTCTGGGCCAGTGTTTCAGCTGAAACCGTTTCAGAAAGGAGGTTGTCATGCTCTGAACTTTGGAAACATTAAGCAGGACACAGGGTGTTTGAGGAGACCTAGATTTCGTTTGCTTACCAGAGGCAGCTGGTACTCCTTTTTTTTTTCCCCTCCTTCCCTCTCTAGTTGCTTTGTTTTACTTCGTTGCTAGCAAATCAAACATTGGACCTTGAAAGTCAGATTTATATCCCTGCTATTTTTGTTCAAGACTTTTTCTACCTCCTATGTCTGAGATTAAGCAAGTTAAATTTTTCTTCTTTAAGCCTCATTAGAATAGGAGTGCACTGAATGTGTAACTTTCCCGTCTGCTAATGTGCTTGCTGGAAATGTTGAGTTTCTAAATACTTTATGGCTGTAGGCTTAAACTGTTGTTAGACATATTTGATTGCAGTACTGGCCACCAGTTGTATAGCATTTGTTCTCACTGCATTTTTAAAACGCAATAGTTCTAACATACCTTCTCGAGCAATCAAATGTTACTAGGTCTTGCTCAAATGGTTTAAATATTTTAACTTTTTTGCTGTTGTTGTTGCTTTTTTCTTTTCAATTAAATTCTTAATCCTTATCACTCTCCCCCCTTGACTTAATCAAAGAAAATTGAACTTTTAAAATTTGGTTTAGAGTAGCATATCTGCTGCAGCTCGTGCTTGTGAAAGCCCACATGCAAGACTATGCTACCAGATGCTGAGTTCACCATGATAGTGGAGTAATCATCTGAGAGTTTAAATCTGTGCTTATTTAGGAGTTTGTTGTTAGTAATTTCTTATGCTAAAGTCCTTAACCATGTTCGGAGAAGCTGTAAGAACTCTGAAGGAAACTTTCTGTGTTTCCTTCAGCTGCTGAAGATGCTCAGATAACTATTTTGTGAAGGATGAGAAGAACCCTGTGTCTGTTCTCCTAAAGACAACTCCAGAGTGAATTTGGTGACTGTTTTCCTCTGTTTTCGATGGAGAGTGGTGTGGACGGAGCCAGGAGTAGGAATACAATTGAAACTGTCAAGTATCAAATTGGTAGAATAGTGACAGATTCCTAGCATGAGAGAAAAAACAGTGGTGACTGGCAAAAGATCACTTGCTGTTCCTTGGCTTTCTCAATGAGAATGCATTAGTATAGGTGGCTACAATTGCAAACTCTGATCTTTCCCAGATTTCTAGGTTAGTGGTAATTAATTTAGATATTATGCTAATCAATAGAGTTTGTGAGGCTCTGGTAGATGTTCTTGGTTTCAGGAAAACAATTTTAATTTACCTTTGGAGCCCGTGTGGCTCTAGTCTGTTGGGTTTTTTGTGTTGTGGTTTTTTCCTCCCAAACTGTGTTTCTGACTATCTGTCTTAAGACTACGTGGTAGTGATGGGAAAGGGGAGGTGAACTTACTATGATGCATTTTTCTGCATTACTGTAATGTAGAAAATAAATGGGAAAGATTATATATCTTTTTCCTGCTGGTTTTAGTGGAAATAAAAAACAAAAATGCTTTTCCCTTTTCATTTTTGATTAATGAAGTTCTGCTTCATTCTTTATTTCTTTGAGCTGTAGACTGTGGGAGCTGCTTGAATCTTTGCCAATGACTGTCATGCATTGGTTGCATAGTCCTTACGTGACTTTACCAGCATGTTCAGTATCATCTGTCTTATTAATGCTCTGTTCCTCCAGTTGAAAATTCAGTTGTGAATGAGCTGAGGTGCAAATGCCAACAAGTGGTTTAAAGAATGCCTCGAAATAAAAGTATTTGAATGGGATTTTTCTCTATCATGTGGCATCTCTTTGCATCAAGTCAGTACATCTTGTAAGTCACTAAAAGCTGGTACAGATTACTGTTCCATTAATATTGTTCTTGACTTTTATTAGGAAATACAATACAATTTCTAAAATAAAGCCTACATCAGATGATTCAGTAGGGCAGTGTTAACTCCATTAGCCAACTGGATATGTGGTAGTAAATGAAACAACTGTTTATTTAGCAAAGGTTGCAGTCTGGCTTTAAACAGATGACTCCCTGGGAAAATAGAAAGGGCATATGCAGTTCATAGGAGGAAATTTTTCATCTTCCTATTGGAGACTTTAATAAATTCAGCTTAAAGCAGTCAATTGCTTCTCTACCCTTGGAGATTGCTATAGTTTTATTAGGAAAAAAAACCTGTGAGGAATTATATAGTCCATGTTAAGGTAACTAGAGCCTTTTAAATGTAGTATGCTGAATGACCTCTTTTTTTTGTTTTACTGTACCTGTTTTGGAGGTAAGACAAGCAGGCAAAAGACCTTCCTGATGGATGGCCCATACAGCGCTATCAGCAAGTGATTGCTTACTTGTTCTTTGTGTGCCTGGAGGATGAATAATGTAGCTGCAGTATCTAATGAAGGAGACCCCTCTGGTGTATTGCTTTCCTCAGTCTGTAAAGCTGGGCCAGATGTCTTTGGGGGCCCCAATCAGGAATTGCAGGGAGAAGAAAAAAAAAAACCAAAAGGTATANGATATTTTCTTAAAAATTTAAGTTATTAAGTCTTTTTCTTTTTGCAATTTTATTTTCAGAAAAAAAAAAACACCACCTCACAATAAAATCTTGTACCAGCAGTTATCAAAGTATCAGCAATATCAAAGTGTTCTCTGTACTTCTTGCTTTGGTCCTGGCTCTCTAGACCAGGTGCTCTGGATTGAAGTAGTAGTATTGCCAAGGAAGTTTTTTTTCTCTCCCCCCCATCCCCCTAAAAAAAAAGGAAGCCTAAATGAGGCTACATCAGGAGTTCTTGGAGAATAATTTTCTTACACACATGGCTGAAATGTCGAATGGGCTGATAGTTCTATACACACATAGATTGGTAAGGCATGCTCTAGCACTGGACTGCAAGGGTTAAGCAGTTATCTTTACCGATGTCAGTTCTGCTCCTTCTGTGTATTTTTACAGAGCAAGGAAAGGCATTAAGGAATGGGCTTTATCTTGCCAGTACTCTCAGCATTCTCCCTGATGTTGCTTGGATGACCTGGAGAAAAAGGCTGTTAAACTTGCATGCAAAAGAATAAATGGGGCTGGTGAAGAAACCGGAACATAGACTTTAGGAGATAGGCTTGCAGTGTATGCAGGGACAGGGCTATGAGCCCAGGTGGCCTCAGCTCTACCCCTTCCCAACTTAGCTTTACAATCTTTTTTTTTTTTTTCCTGCTATTTAAATAGCCTTAGAAAAGAATGCTTTCATCAGTAGGTTCCATCACCAAAGAGGTTAAAGTTGAAAATCCTAATGAAAGGATGGGACATTAAGTCCTTGTCTGTCTAGTACTTTCACTGTTGCTCAGTAATACTGAGAGGTATTTTTTTAACCCTGAAAGAAAACATTTCTTTTGTCCTTTTCAGTTGATCCATTGCATATAACTTTTTTTCATCAATTCTTCGTTGTCTCTTGAGTTCTATCAGGGTTGTTTTATATCAGCTGAACTTTTGTAACTGTCCATATGTGTTTTCTTAGTCTAAGGTGAATGTGAGGTGTTTGACCTTTTTCACTGCAGGGTAAATAATTTTACCTGGCCTTTGCCACAGATGAGAACCTGCATGTGGACACTGACCGAGGCTGAGCTCAGTTACAGCCTCAGTTCCGCAGAGACCGAACTGCACTGGACAGGATGAAATGCATCGGGGTGGTCTGAGCTGTTCTTGATAGGACTTCTGTTTCCTGAGTGCCGTACAGATTTCTTTGACAAACAAACATTTTGAATAAAATAGCTAAAACTGAACATTCTGCCTTCCCTCCCATACTTGCAATTACCAGTTAAACACAGAACTAGAGCTGCATATAGCCCATCTTATTAAAAAGTTAAAGTTAATTTTCTGTTTCTGTGGGCAAATTTTCTTGTTCTGTGTTTCTAAGTATCTAGATGCTAAAGGAATAGTACTCAAGTAATCAGTGAAATCATTTATGGGTAGCTTGAAAGGATAAAACCAGTGAGCCAAGTTCATTTCTGGATTGTTGATTTCTGATTAGTAGCATAAGGGGAAAATTTTGCGCATTTGCTTGTGTGTAGATATATTGGCTGCAGATGCGAAATGCAATTTGAAAATCTGATAGATATTGTACGCTGTGCTTTATGGCTTTTTGGGTGGTCTGTATGGCATTTACAGATATTAGACAATGCATTTCTCACTTGCTGACTGGTAGCTGGATTTCTGTTGGATACTTGGGAGAAATTTCCATGCTAATGCCAGCATTGAATTTGGCACAGGATTTGCATCATTTATAGAAATTGCTATGCTTGGCTGTACTTCGGCTCATATAATCCCAATTATATGCTTTATTATGAAATTGTTGTCAGTTATTAGACTCTTATTCAATTCAGATCTTCCTGGAAATCTAGAAATGTGTTCTATTTCTGACCTAAGAGGACCTCTTGTTCTTATGGGGCATGGTGGAACTTCATTTCTGTGTTTCTCTACACTATACCACATTGTCAGCTGAGATCTGTAGCCTCCTAGCACAGGTGAGTGTGTGGTCCTTAGATTGCCTTGCTCTCTTTTAATACTGTTGCTTTTATCCCTTACGGGCCTTTCAATCTCTTATGGGCTGAGAAACATTAAAGCTTTCTTCAGATTCTTCCATGATGTTCTTCTAGTGGATGCAAAGCAAGTTCTCTATTACCTTTTATAATTTTTGGCTTAAAACAAAAAACATCCTATTCCACGCTGCCATATAAATATCTTGGCTGGAGGTTGGTGGGTCAGACATGGCCTTAGTTGGATCAGACCCAGCACGGTTAGATCTCAAGTGAGTTCTCCAGAACCACACCCATGGGTAGCTCTGCATCGTGCTTCAGTGCAGAGACCCCTCCCTAATGGGGGGTCATCATGATGATGTTGGCAGAGGCCAACAGCAAAGCACAGTTAACATGGCCAGCTGGTCCAAGCTAGTTTTGGTGGAGGTGCTGGAGTATGTCTACCTTGTTCTCTCTAGCTGTTTTGTTCTGTTTTCTCTACTATTCCAGCACTTCTTTATCCCACTGCAGGAAAAAGAAGATAAATGTTTTTGTGTATCAGCTTATTAACTTGGTGAGTAAGGCTTTAAACCATGGTGATGGGAGGTGAAGGCAACCTGTCCGTTAGGGCACAGAGAGGTTACGTGAGTGCCAAGGCAGGCTCTGGCAGCCAGTGTTTTTACGGTAACAAGGGTAGGAGTGGGGTTGCCCTTTTCTCTGGCCGTGAGCTCTGTGATCAGTTCTGTGATCAGTTCTGTCCACTGTAATCATCACACCCTGACCATACTGTATTTTAGATGCAATTGTACCTGTCTTGGATTTAGTGGGTCTGGTGTTTTGTTTTGTTTTAAATTAACTACGTAATTCCAGACAAGGATTGCCCTTTCCTGCAGCTGGGCTACGTGTGCTTGGCTTTCTCCAGGTATTTGGGGTTTTATCTGTCTTTTGTGAATGCAGACCACTTCCAGCCAGCATGTGGGCTGCACTGTTGTGTGTCGCAGTGACTTTTGGCCCCTGTATTTGTAATGATATTGGAAGTCTGTAACAAGACTCTTGATTTTTGCTGAAAAGGAAGCTAACTTTGAATCTGTGATTTAGAGGATCCTAGTGTCTTTCTTGGGGGAGCAGCATGTGATAGAGATTAATTTCCATGCCAATAGCAATGCTATGACTTCCAGAAGTCCCAGTGGATGTGAGGTGGCCGGCGGTGAGGGCAGCATTTCTCTGCCTGCAGCGTTTGCATGTTTCACCAGCCAGTGAGAGGAAGGAGCATAGATGCTTCTGGTTTGATGTTACAGCCTGGAAAGATAATTTACACCCACTGAAAATCAAGAACACACTTGTGCTTCTAGTTTGAAACCAGAAGTGTTATTTTGTTTTGTTATACTTCATACTTTTTTTAGAAAAGTGCCTGTTGCAAGATAGCTGACACATATAATTTTACAAGATTACTTTATACCTCTGTTAGCAATCATTATTGAACATCAAAAGTAACCACTTTAAACTTAGGGAAGGTGAAATGTATGGACAAACAGAAGGTAAATCTTATGAAACATTGCAATGTAGGTATGTCATCTGTGGCACTTAGCGTTTAATATGTGTGTGTTTTCTGGTGCTCTGGTTGTAAAGCTTGTTAAGTGCTGAGTTAGTAGAAAGCTGAGGATGTTGTTATAGTTATGAGGTGGTGTGTCTCTTCTTGCATTTCCTCTTCTTGTATTTCCTGTTGGGAAGAAGGGAATGTTAGCTCGAATGGGATAAGACAGATGGCAGGTTGGTCAGTGGCTGTAGATGTTTAAAAAAAAGAGTTATAAAATTCAGTAATCTCTGTGGCTGTTTGCTCAGCATGGTGGTTGTTTTTGAAAGGGGAAAGGGTTAGTAAAAATAGAAGGCTTTACCCCCCTCCAGAATGTATAGCTTCCTATGCACAATCCTACATGTGGAGGAGATGAGGTGGGACAGGAAATTATTTCTTGTAGGAGGAATAAACTGGGAGAAAGTTATGAGGAAAGAGACACATGGGGGGGAATAGGACTGTCAGTATGTGGAAGGTGAAGAAGCGATGCACAGGTGCATTTCTAACATCAGGTACAACGGGGATGGTGGGTGGCACGCTGGTGTTGGCAGAGAACGGATAGTATGTGACAGTATCAAGTGCACACATGTTCTGCAACTTCTGTTACCTAAGTTATGTTGAACATGATTCTTCCCTTGGCTCGGGAATTAAATCTTAATGGGATTGAAATCAATAGAACAGTTTACACTGACCTATCTGGCACAATCATTTTGTCTTAGGTACATGTTTAGGCTTTCCTGTTCTGCCTGTAAGTGACAGAATGAAAAGCTTGTGATCTTTTTAGGTACCTACTGCAGCAGAAATTCTGGTGATGTTTCATAAGGAAAGCAAACTTCTCTATTTCCACCAAGCTCTTAGACTTTTCTTTTCTTCTTGTTTCTTTTAATACATCCTGATCATTAAGATCTGGAGGGATTATCTTTTATTTCTATGTTTGTATTGGTTTTTTATTGTGTGGTAGTGAGACCCAGTGGTTCTCGGTGTGAGGAGGCCTCTGAGCTTAACCCAATGCAAGAAGGACGCTACACCTTTTACTTTTTCATGTGTATCTCATATGTATCACATATTTGGTTTACAAGATCACAATGTGTTCACAGATGCTGAATGCAAAGCTCACTTTATATAAGAATTACAGAGTTCTGAGGGATAACTTTGTTTCTGTAGCTGTTCCCCGTTTGTGGCATGAACTGTGACTTTACAGTTTCCTATTGAACATCATCACCTGAACTTGAAGCATTTTTACCACCATGAGTGACTTTCTCATGAAGATGGGCTGCTTGATTATGAAGTTGTGGAATAGACAAGGAATAAAGAAAAATTTCAAAGCTCTACCATCTCAGGACCTAAGAGGAGTGTTTGTCATACAAATTACTGGCAAAGTGGTTTCTACTGCAAGCAAGAAAGCTTTGTGTCACACTGCATGCATGGTTTCAGTAGTGCTTTGTTTTTATGACTATCTTGTCATATGTCTTTGTGACAAGATATCTTGGTTAATTCTAGTGACTTCTAAATTAATGATTAACTACAGATTCTCTTGCTTTTGCATTACCTAGAGATTCAGAAATGTTAATTTGGGAATACCTTGAAGTAACGATAAACTGTGATAACAGCTGCTGGTGACTGGAAATTACAATATTGCTATTTTCAGTTAGAAGTAATTATTGCCCTTCCATAAGGACTTCCTGCTTTTTAGTTTTGGTCTCTTTTGCAGGGGAGACACTTGCAGTTTTTATGATATTTTGTCCCTTGCTTTTGTTTTCCAGAATATGACAAACTGGGCTTTCTCCTGAACCTGGACTCAAAATTGTAAGTAGAACAGTAGGACTCTTCTTTGTTTCTGTAGTTACAGATTTTTGTTGTAAGCAAATTTTATATCATCTGAGCAGTTGGCTCACTGGACTGTACACTTCTACCTGGGACAGCCAAGTCCTGCAGCAGCCTGGCAACGACGACTTCTTTCCTTACACAAGGCTTTGCAGGCTGGCTTGGGTTGTGGCTCACTG
>VZTO01004989.1:5204-34152 GCA_013400615.1 Syrrhaptes paradoxus
AGGCTAAGGAGAAACTAATAAATGCACAAGTCCCCAGTAGTAGCTGCAGTTCTGTTTGTCTCATGGCATGCAGAATGTGTACTTTAGAAGGATTAGATGCATTTAAATAACATGAAGGCAAATACAATTTTTGAAGGTGAACCTCTAGTTGTTCTTGTTCAGCTTGGTCCTCATAAGCTCACGTACAGCCCAATTTTTTATTTGTTCTCAAAAAATCAAGGCAGACAGACAAGCAAAAAGCTCAACACCTCTGCAGTCTGGAAGAACATGGTAGGGCATGCAATTTGAAAACCTAATTACTCTCAATTACAAATATCATAATCTAACTCTAGCCTTTTAAACCAAGGCTCTAATTAATTCACACACCCTTGCCATGTTCATTGTCATTCTGCCCTTTTACAATAAGATGTGTTTTGTGCCATGTAGCGCTTTTAGGCTGAAAACACCAAAACTGACTCACACAGTGGAAACAAACTGGCTCTTAGAATACATCACGCAGCATGAGCAAAATCTACACCATGCCAGTCAGCACTGAAATGAAACCAACCCATTTTGCACTAGATTCTGCATCATTTCCGGATGATACAGAAAAGAACTCCAGTAAAGTAGGCTTGATGTGACAGAGGTACGGCTAAAAAGACAGAAGTCCCTGCTGGTAAGAAAAGACTGCAAACACTCAAGGCACAGATAAAAAAATAAGCGTACTTAGCTATCGTTTCTTGCGTAGGTTTCTGAAAATAGGCAAGACAAAAAGGTAGTCATTGTGGACAAAAAAGTATGTTCCTTCAAGTCAATATTACTGTTATTTCTTCTGGTTCCTTTCATCTCACTATGGCACACATTTATATATGCAAGCATAATTATATTTTTCCTCAAATTAATAATTTATGAGCTCATCTTCCTCCAAATTTTAAATAGCATCACACATTACAAAATATCTAAGTTGAATGATAGATATGTACAGATCTAATGTCATTTTTCTATTGACAACATTCCGTTATGTGGGGAGATAAAGGAAGGTATTGTACAAAAGATTCACAGAAGAGGCCTCATACGTTCAGCTAGTCCGACCCTTTTCGTCAAAAAAAATGAAATATACTATGTCATTTCTTAACCTAATTGTTAGGACCTCTAATGTTGGTAACTCTGCTTCTCCAGGAATTTTTGTTAGTACTTCCCAAGCCATTATTTAGGAATTTATTCTTATTTACTCTTCGTAGTTTGTTACTTTATGTTGTTTCCTGCATGGACACACAGAACGCTCTTCCCTCATCGTTATGTATCATTTTGGACTGAAGACATGGATCTTCCTTACATTTCTCTTTTAGGCTGAATAACTTGGTTCCATATGCAATTAAAGATCTTCCCCTGCAGATCATATTTTAGATACTTGATAGTTCTTGTTTTTCCATCAGAAGCCAGCTGAGAAATGAGTTTTTAAAGACCTAGTATGTGTCTTTAGAATTCTGCTAGGATGCAGAAGGAAAGCTTCAGGTTGAAAGGAAAAATTTAGTCTGCCTGTAGTTAACGAGTGAAATAAGACTTGCATTCTTCTAAAAAAAAAACCCAACAAACCAAACAACCAAAAAGAAAACTAATGAACCCACAAACCAACCCCACGCTCAAGAGATGATGAACACTTATTTAGAGGTCACTGATATTAAAAACAGCTAAAATGTTGAAAAGAGTGGGCAGAATTACTTTGAATTTTAATAAGTACACTTAAATAAGAACAATAAAAAACCCTTTGAAACAAAACAAAACTAAACCAACTTATCCAAGTTTAGATTCTGCAACAAGAGATTTCTGCAATCCCTAATATTTTCCAGGCCATGTTTCTTCTTTTCTAGAATTTCCATACACAGAGCATTACCATAATATTATCGTAGGCAGAGGCTCAAATATTTACATTCCTCTCAAGGTCCCATTTTGATTTGATTATACAGTGATAACTTACCAATAACTTTAACAAAATAGGCATCTGCTTCAAAGTTATTTTTTAATGTATGGATAGCAAAGTCCTTGTTGGAGTCGCCTTTGCTTAGCACAATAATATCCAAGATTCCCTAGAGGAAAAAAAAAAAAAGTTTACATTAAAATGCTGATTTACTTGAAACAGCATTAAAATTTAACATATTCCCTTAAAAATAAAAAGGAAAAAAAGAGAGCGTGTGCAGCAAAATTTACACCATCACTACTAATTTTGATACCTTTCAAATCTTACTAATCTCTGGCAATTTAGGACAGAGCAGTTCATCCACAGCTAACCAGGACAGTGCATTTCTTGCCACTAAAGAAGGTGACTCAAATGGAGCATAAGGAGGGTCAGCAAACTTTTAGGCAGTGATAGGTTGCTGCTATCTGCTCACCTTCCAGGGAGCATGTCAAGAGTGACTTCCCTAGGCTGAAGGCACTGCCTGCCATTTGCTGCAAAGCCAATCTTTCTACAATGCAGTCCCCCAATGGCACACAGACAGAGACAGCAACACAGAGAGACGCTGTCTCCTGGACTAAAGAGTTGAACTTACGTCTTCGTATATGTCAAAGAAGGTTGCTACCACTGCATCCTTGATTTGATTTAGATCCGAGAGCTCCCAAAAAACTTTAAACATACGACGTACACTCTTGCAGCTTATATTATTACATGGGACGTTTTCTAGTAAAAACGCTTGTTGATTGCTGTAACACATATATATATATATTTAAACCAACTTATTTGCTATAAACAGTCTAAATAATAGACATTACAAAAAACATTGTAATGAAATAATTTAAGTCTGATGCAGTTAAGTATAGTAAAAAACGAAGCTAGTAGCTGCTGGCTACTATAAATCCATAAGCATTTATGTTAACTTCACAAACAGAATTATAACCATGTCACGCCTGACTTAAGCCAATGAATTCACTAAATAAATGGGTCCAAATCAGCAGGAATAATTTCATTAACCACCCACTCAAAAGACCAAACATACTCCTACTTCATTCTGAAACAAGTACAATGGCAAATACAAGTATCTGCCATTTTCCCTTAATCCATCCATGGTCCTTCAGCTCAAACACTACTTTAAAAGTGTCAGTGTTTTTACATTTTATGACAATATCTTTCCACCCTATCTCCGTTAATAAATATTCTTACACACTGCATGATGTTTTAAACAAATTTAAGATGAAACCACATCTCTTTTTGTATTTTTCCATTGTTTCAAAGCAAAATAGAAAAAAACAAAACCCAAACTACTCACACAACAAAAACAGAACAAGACAAACCAAACTGGCCATTGTTAGTTGATGAGAAGCTTAACATGACCCAGCAATGTGTGCTTGCAGCCCAGAAAGCCAACTGCATCCTGGGCTGCATCAAAAGCAGTGTGACCAGCAGGTGGAGGGAGGGGATTCTCCCCCTCTACTCTGCTCTCATGAGACCCCACCTGCAGTGCTGCATCCAGCTCTGGGGCCCCCAACATAAGAACATGGACCTGTTGGACCCAGTCCAGAAACCTTATAATCACATTACTTGAGTTTCTGTGAAAAATACACAAATTAGGCCTTTATTTTTCTGCCATATATCTGCATTTGACTGAAGTTTAATATGGACAACTCACTTTTTACTATTTCATCGTTAGAAGCATGAGTAATTGAACTAATGTCTAGCCAAAAGGAAATGAGGTGATCTGCGATATTTAAGACATTGTATTATCTGTATCTGAAAACTCATAATCATAACTTGAAATTGTTAAGTGTTCACATTCATTTCAGGTATTACATAAATATCATATCAGATTAACCAACTATAAAGGTGACAACCTGACCTAAGGGAATAGTTTCAATTTCTCTTTTTCATCATCTTGCATATATTTTTAAATTTGGAGGAAGTTTTACAAAGATGCTTTTTTTCCAATTCACATTTTTTAAATTGCCAGAAATTATTAGATGATAATTATTTAAAAGACAAAAGATTGTCAAGCTTGCATTGCAATCCATGTAGAGAGTATTGTTCAAGCCTAAACTATAAGTATTGTGAATGGACAGACACAAGAACTTTATTTATGACAGGAACCTTTTTTATTTCCTTTCCTTGGTACTGTGCATTTAATGACTTTCAAAACATCACAACCTGGACAAGCAATAACATAACACCATCTGCACTGTGAGAAAAAAAGGAAGATAGTAGTGGAAGTGATCCTAAGTAGGGAAATGCCACTTTCCTTCACCCTTCTATATCAACAAGAGAAACATAAGACAAACAACAGGAAGAAAAAAACAATCCCAAACCCTAAACAGATGCTGAAGATTGAGAAGTGCACTATAGGAGAGCTTTTTCTTATGCACTTCCTTGTAGAGGAAAAAATAATGTCATAGATGTAGCATCCCTTGTGTCAGACCAGTAGAGGTCTGAAGAATCCCTAATCTGAATATAGATGAAAGTCTAACAATGTTTATCTTAATAAGCAGCAGGAAATTTCATACTGCTACTGATTTATAACCATGCAGTCCCTTTTGAAACACAAATACAAGCTTGCCTAGTAAAATTAACAACTCAAACACATTACACATAAATGTTAAGCTAGAGCAAATGTCAACTATACCTACGAGTACATACACATAAGTTTAGATTCACTACTGTGAGCCATATGCAGTTGAAATCCGATTTTTTAATTTTGATTTTGTAAAGAGTCAGTGTTATTGTTTACCATAAGAAAAATTAAGAACTTGCAGGGTAACAAACAAAAATAATGGAATTCTAAAGCTAATGAAAACTCGTACTATTGGTGAGAAAGATGAGATAAAACAAGGTTTAAACATGAACTGCAATATTAGACTTCTTTAAATTTTTTTTTTTTTTTTTTTTAAGTGGAATTTACAGAAACACATTACTTCACTGGAAGCCTACTGAGGTTTTTCCCTGTTTACAAGCTAGCTATGATTAGCTTTGTAATTAAAGCTGAGCCTTCTTTTATCTCACTTTCCAAGGCAATCACTTGGCATTTTTTTTTAATGTCTTCAAATTATTTTGACTTCTATACTAGCATTAAATTCCTCTTATTTCCCCTAAAAGCATCTTTGAAAAGCACAATGAAAAGAGTTAGTAACTTATTAGATATATAGCTTCTAAACAAATTATTTAACTAGAGAACTAGAGAATATCACTCAGGTGTCTTTACACCATCTTGTTTTTTCCTTTTTAAACAATGGGTAATATTTATAGTAAGGAATTAAGTTACAAACTCACATTTAACTCCAAGATGATTTAACTACTGAATAGATGAAAAAAAAAAAGTGCTTATTTGTTGGTAGGGGACACTCTTTAGGTTTGCCCCAAAAACACAGACAAAAAAAAAAAAAAAAAAAAAAAAAAAAAAAAGCAATGTACTTGCAGCCCCTTCCTCATATCCACGTATATAAACAGCCTTAGTGCTTTAGACTTCCATCTAGCTTTCAGGGTGAGCTATGTTCCGAGTTCCACTGACGGCTGCACGTATCATAACTGGTCTTTGTGCACAAACAATTTTTTCATGTGCACAGTCAAGTGATTCTCAGTTGGCTCAATACAAGCTTCACTAGAATCAAAGTATCTACCTCCATGTTTTATTTCTGCTACATACTACAATTACCAATAACAAGTTTATGGCCTTCCTATTATTTTGAACCAAATTTTGCAGGTTAACACCATCAGAAAAAAATATCCCTGTAACAATGAAATCATCATCATCCTTAAAATGACAAAACAATGGGAAAACACATAAAGACAGACACCGTTACAATAGTAAAACAATAAAATCAACGCTAAAGTGCTACACAAATGTGTAACAGTCAATATTGGACAATTTGGCTTAAATACTGAGAAGAGGCAGAGCAAAAGAACACCAAACTAAGACCAGCGTATCACCATTAATGTGCTACTTACAGCAGTTTTAATATTTAGGTATACACACCTATTTATACACAGTGGCAGCTAAACTGTGTACTACCTGCATAACTTTATCCCAAACAGCTTATGAGTGATGCTGAATAAAATGCAGAGCTGCCTACAACTTAGAACCTTCTGTCCAAAGTAATCTATGCAGCACAGCTAAATTTAATAAGGCTGAATAACTGTAGGCAAGGCTTAACACCAAAAGAAAGGCTGAAGACTTACCACAGTTTGATTTTAACATGTTTCTTTGCAATTAGAATTAAATATTTACTGCTTAATTTTATATGTCTCTCATTCTGTCAGTTTTAGGCTAGCTCATTTATAGTTATACAGGGGACATATAAATGACTCATATTTTACTCCAGACTTCCAGAATAACTGAACTTACCTCTGTTTTTTTCGATTTGCTCAATTACAAGGTGCTTATCAATTCTACATTTAAAAGAAGTCCTCTATTCAACCTTACTTCTGACAAGTGACAACTAACAGAGATTTAGGAAGCGATAATTTGGTCAAATAGGAGTCCTTTCAAGTATACCCACATAAGGGGTTAATACATATACACTAGGTTAAAGCTGAGCATGAATACCTGGAAAACTTTCTGGATGGGTATTATACTCAAAAGTTTTTCATTCAGCTGTCCATATACAGTTGTTTGTTATCTCCCAAGTTTCAGCCTTTACTGTTATTTATCACCAATGTCAGAGAAAGATACTGTATTTCCAACTTTACCAGTGAAAAAATTTCTCTTGAATAAAAGCATAATTAAAAAAAATGCTTCCTTAGATTACATGTTTGCAACGAAAGATGACAATTATTAGCATCTAATTTGGAAACAAGTGGTTAAACAACATTTATCTAATTAGGTGGGAGAAACATAGGTGTTTATAGACTCATATGCAGTACTTACACTTTCAGTGTTATCAGAGTCAATTTAAAACCAGCACGTGAAAAAATTAGTACATTTAGATGAAATAGGAAGCAGAGATGAAACAATTAACAACTACCGATAAAATCTACTTAGTTATTCTTATTCTATATACATACACAATTTCCAATACAGTCATAACCAGAGGAAAGAAAAAATCATGTATGTATGTAGCCTGAAGAAAAAAATCTGTGGACGGGAATTCTAACGTGCAAGTTTTGACTCAAGTCTAGAGTTAAAAGAATTTCATAATGGACAGATAAATATTTGAGAACTGACTGTGAATTTAGCATCTTGACCTGTTGGAATTTATTGAGTCTCTGGGTTCAAAGCCCCACCACGCTTGCAACCACAAGTGAGATTCCTTTGTTTTGTTGTTGCTGTTAAGGAATGCCTTCATGTTGTCAGAATATTACATGCTTTCATTTGAAATCAGAAGGATATGGCAGGAGATGAAACAGTGTAGTCTTACAGCAGTTCTGAGAATACTTGAAGTTATTAATAATTTTCCTAACTTACTCACCTGAAAGGACAGTAAACCAACATTATTCCTGACTATCATGTCTTTATTTCAGTATTTTGTAGGCATTTTTAAGAATTTAATCTGAAAGTGCTTTCCTGAATTGTGATGAAAGCATATAATTTATTTTAATAATATTCTTCCATTATCATGTATCAGTATATTTTCAGATGAATAAAATGGTTTCTGCCTCCTTTAATTTCTTTAAGTTACAGACAGCAACTAGAGGCTAGGCTCCTACACTACAGCACAGACTGGGGCCAGAAATTTACAAAAATGCTTTTATCATTTAATCACAGTAATCAATCACTGAAATTAGATCTGTAGATGTAGCATGAAAGGCTTCAGAGAAAGAAATAAACAGCTTGATCCAGAAGTGTTTAAAATCAATTAAATAAGGTTTTCATTTTAATTTGCTCTAATTTAAGAAGAGCTTTTAATTTAATTCCCACACTGTGTTCATCCTCTCCACTCTGTGACCCAGTTATGCGTTTTAAAAGGAAGTATTTGCTTAAGTCTCTCAGAAACAATTAGTATTACTCTGAAAGTGATGTTTGATAGTGGGTGCAAAAACTGTGACTTTCATTCCCATCCCAGAGCATGAAGAGCCTGTTTCCATTACTCTTCTACAAATACTGGAAATATACACTGTTAACATGCAATGTAGTTCTTAATTCTTAGTTTACTTACTCTTTTTTTGCCAGACTTCCTCAGCTCTCTGAAATTCCCTTTTAATAACCTGTCAAATCATCTGCCAGTACCTTCAGTCCTTATGCCTTACTGTGTCACTCAACTCTGAAGTCAAGTTTCAAAATAACTTTAAGACACACACAATTGAATAAACAAACAATTTCATAAGTGAGGAGAATAAAGATAAAAGTGTATCACAGTAATTCACTGCAATGAGACACAGGTAAGTTCCTGGGCTTTTATAGGAGCAACTACTTATAATCTAGTTAAATCTTTTACATAATATTACACTGCCATAATTATATACCAGCCAGAGAGAAAGGCTAATAAGAATCTTAAAAGATAAATAACTTCAAATAAACTTCTGAACTCCATAAATCTTCATAAAGTCCTTCTGAGGTGTACTAGCCATCAGGATACACACATAAAAACAGGACAAGAACAACTTTATAGTCTAGATGTCATGGTATTTCTATGGAAAAGGAAACACTTTGGTTCTAGTCTGCTCTACAGACTGTTTACAGTCTTTATTCAGTGATTACTGAACAGAAAATGCACACTCCCAACTGAGCAAGGCTGTGGAGTCAAAAACCTGCCATTCAGGGCCCAAGTGCTTTAACTTTGGCTATGCAAGTGCTGGGTAGTAACAGCATCACCTCCTTCTCCTCTGCCATAGCTGAATATAGACAGCGCTGTGCTAGTTATTCTAAGGCTCAGAGGTACAGAGCTCAGCTGCTCACTGCCTTGTCTCTGAATCACATCACGTAGGCTGAGTACAAGCATGTAGCTCTTCAAACTGGGTCATTTTTAGGTATGTGTCAGTATCTGAAGAGCTCTAACACAAAAATGTCAGTGGGTGACTCACGTTTAGGCAACCACCAGAGGATCTGAATTGACTTCTTTGACTTCAGCATCTAAATTCTGTCTATATACTGATCTGAGCTCCTCAGTTCTTTTCCTTACTATTAATTCAAACTGTGAACCTGCACGCAAGCTCATCCAAAATACCATACAGAGGAAGAGAATAAATTCAGAGCAAGTATTTGTTATAGATCCCAGTAAGGAAGATTTTGAGACTCCATAAAGTATTGATTAAAATACCTTTTACAAGTGATGACATAAGGAAGAAAAAAGGGATAGCATAGTTAATCTTTTATCTCTTCAGATGTTGGAAGCCCCAATTTGTGCAGCATCAGACAGACCTCTAGTCAGGGCACAGCATGCTGTGCGTGTCCTGTCTGTAGCGAGGTTTACTGGCATGATGGTCTCTAGAGCTCTTTTAGGTTTTTCTTAGAAGTAAACAATTCTATTCATAATTTCTATTGTCAAGCAAAAGGATGTTCACATGAAAACATGCTGCTTCACTTCAAGGTAAAGACAAGGACATGCCAGTGGTATCATCACCAGGTGCCAAGCGAGAGCTGCCTACAGGCCTCTCCATTACAATTAGCTGGCTACATTTATCCTGCAGCCAAATAATATGTGCTGCAGCACAAGTGTGCACCTACTCAGGCCAACTGTTATGTGGATCACTAACTCCTCAATGTACAATAGGCTCCCTGGAAGCATCACTACATGCCCTCTCCCACCTAACACCAGATGGTAGGAAAACAAAAAATAGGGAAAGAAAGTAATGAAGAAAAAAAAAAAAAAGTAGGAGAAAGATTACAGTGACAAATTTAAGAAGAAAGTTTAGAATTTTTTTTTTTTTTTAGTATGAGGCAGAGTTTATTTATTTCAGTTAAATTTGGACAATATAAAATAATTGGTAAGTTAATAGGTGTATCTAAATTCCTGGTTCTCAAAAGGGATAAAAAACTATTGTGTTTTTCAGCAGAGTTGCCAATCAGTGTTCACTCCATGTGACAGCACAGAACAGGTTCCCCAGCTCAGCAGGGTGGTGTTACTAGCCAATACTGAAAGCTGAAGTCAGGATTTTACAGAAGGTGATTTGGGAAAGGAAAGGGAGAGATAATCAGCTCCTGTGATGTAGGTGCCTAAGATGGTACTTCATACTCCACTCCCCTGTGCAATTCTCCACCAGGAGTCACAGTCTGAGCCTATACAATTATGCATTTTGAATACACCATGTAAATGCATACCTTATTAAAAGGGAAACATTTAGCAGAGATCAAAAGTCTTGTTCACTTGATAAAACGAACTGAGATGCGCTAAACCTAGTAATCCGTATGACTGAAGATTGAACATGCATTTGACAGCCTTTCTTTCTAGGTTTACATATACTCTACCTTCCAGATGTGTTTCTTAGTATGGCAAGAGCATCTGGGTAGCCATCCATATTGTAATCTCCAATATGAAGCGTAATTGGAAATGAAATTTCTGCTGAAGATTTGTCATTTTCATATGGTACAAAGCCCCAGAGTGTGTCTTTATTTCTGAAGTCTTGCAAGACTGGAATCCACTGTAAAATAGAACAAAAGAGGACCAGCTATGTAAAAGTCCATTTTATTTATTAAAACAGACTAATTCTTTTAAAAACAACTGACATTTCTTCACTGCATCATCATACGGACGTATTCAAGAACAACTTCATTGGCTGGAATCAGTACTGATCTTTAGGTAAGCCCAAACCATCAGGGCCTTGAGATCCTGACTCCCTTTGTTCTTCCTGGAATTGCAAACAACAGGCATCATTAAAGCTGGAGGAGGGATGCACCCTCATTAAATTTGTGGGCAACACCAAATTGGGGGATACAGGACAGGATTGACATACAGAGGGGACCTAGAAAGATAAGAATGGACAAACGAGGACCTCATCAGCAAAGAAAGTCCTGCACAGGGGAGTAAACTGGAGTAAAAGGTTGGAGACTGGCCAGCTGGGTAGCAGCTGTCCTAAAGAGATGTGTGGGTCCTGGTGAACATCAAGCTAAAGCTGAGTGTGGCAGCTACAACAGCAAACTGCATATAGCACTATAATTGCTGCCTATGCTCCTGCTGATTGAGGCGAGTAATTTTTTTCTCTTTATTCACCACTTGTTAGTCTGCATCTGGATCCTGTGTCTAGTTTTGTGCCCCACACATAAGAGCTGACGATATTGAGTGTGTTTAGAGAAGGGTCACCAAGATGGTCAGGCGTTGAATATTTGCTTAAAGGACAGGCTGAGGGCACAGGGCTTGTTCAGCCTGGAGAATGGAAGATTTATGGGGGAGCTAATAGTGGCCTTCCACTTCTGCGAGGAGATAACTGATAGGATGGAGCCAGGCTCTCTACCGAGATATATGGCAGAAGAACAAGAGACAATGGTCACAGACCGACACAAGGGAGGTTCCAACTAGAGATAAACAAACAAACAAAAATTCACTATTATGATAGATAATTAAACTAGGAAAGAGGTCCAGAGCAGCTGCAGAGTCTTCGTGCTCAGGGCTTTTCAAAGTTTGACTGGACAAACTCAACATCATGGTCTGAATTCAGTGTTGACCCTGTTTAAAGCAGGAAGCTGTATCTCCTATAATTCATTTCAGCTTGAAGGATTCTATTATTCACAGATATTTAGAAGTTCAAGAGCTTCAATTCCCCTCCTATCTCCCCAGCAGCACCAGATACTGAACTGTGTGATAAGAAATTAAGATTACAGTATCAATTGAAAGTACAAAAGAAATGCAAAGTATAATTTCTCCAGGACAAGAAATAGAATGTATCTGCACTTACTTTCTACCAAGTGCTGCAGAGGTGCTAAACAGGAATTTATCTTAATTAAAATCAAACTAATTTCACAAGTTGGTATGAAGCTGAAGTACCAGGGTTAACATTTCAACACTACAGAAAATTCAGTGCCATTTTTTAAAGCCAGAATTAATTCAATGTGTCAACTGACAGTGCCTTCAAGATGACAGAAGGGCATCATCTTAAAGGATCACTATCACCAACATCAAAACCACTTAACAGCATCTCAAATATCTCTTATCCAAGCCTTAATTTAGCTATTTCAGGAACCAGAATGAGATCCCTGACAGCATCACCTCCTGCTGTGGAGAGACTCCCTTACTAACACCATCCAGTAATGAACAACATTCTGGCCACAGGGCAATTGTGTGCTACACGTGGACTGGTCCCTTGAGATTACATACCACCACATGCATACTAGAGAAGCCCCCAAAATTATTAAAGAAGTGCACTAAGGTCAACTTCAGATATCACACATGGCTTAGAAGCCTGGAACAGTTCTGCCAGACACTGCATTGCTTAGTGGATGGCTGCCCGTGTAAGCGATGACATTTGAACTGTAATGATGATCCACAACACTCCTGATGAAAACTCAAAGTTGAAATTAAACATACTTTGACCCTTGCCTCCCCCACAACATATGCATGCCTATTTAGCTACTGTTGGCTGCTGAAAGTTTAGAAAAATCTAAGGAAGGAAACAGAAAATATGAAAACTACTCTTAACCTGAGGGAAATTTTTCAAAGGGTTAGATTTCTTAGCACTTATTTGTCATGCAGAAGACAGATGAAACAGTATTATTGCAAAATGCTACAATTTTGAAAAACATTGATTGAAATCAGAACCATGAAATATAAAATAGTTTTTACTTTACACGGTATAATTCACACAGTTGTTGCAATGAAATCCAATTATATCCATGATATACTTTCTAAATGTTGCCACGTATGGTAACACTATTTTAAAGAAACAAAATTAAAAATGAATTTTTAGGAGCAGACCCAAATCTGTTTTTACTCTACTCAGAGTGATTCATAGAAAGCAATTTTAAAATCATAAGGTCTACAATGAAATGCAGAGATACAAAACAATAAGTTAACAAAACAGAAACATCACCTATTGCTACCGAGTAAGATTCACTCATCTCACTGAACCAGTTGTGGGACTTTCTATAACAGCAGTTCCAGAACAACTTAAAAACACCAGTCTTGTTCGATGTGTAACCAGAGCACATTCTAGCACCATATGTAACTTACTCTGGCAGTTTAAATTCAGGATAATCCACCCTTTTGCTGAAACTCATTCTGTATATTTCTATTGTGAATAGCAGTATACTGTAATGCAACATTAATTGTTCATGTGCCTCACGACATATACTTCCATACAGAAGATTAAAAAAAGAAATGTTTGACAATAATATAAATGTCCCACTTCTTTTGCATTTGATAATCCAATTATTTTAAGCTTCATGTTTGCTGTTACTATCTTAATAGGAAAAAGACTAAAACTGATTTTTTTTCCCTTTGACTCTAAGACAGAAATATGTGGGTATGAGGACACAAAGCTACTTGCTGCAGTTTTCTGATCGTATGATTTCTGTTACCTAGCTCAGATGAAACAACAGATTGAAAAATTGAATGAGTGTATCTAAAAGAAAGTTTAATGAACACATAAAATTCAGTCAGAGAAATAAAAGATTTATCCTCTTCCCCCTCTGTTAAATTTCATTGCATAGCACCACTAATAGAATTACTTAAAACATTTTTATATATCTTTTTACTCCTTCAATTAATGATTTTGTAGACTAAAATAAGAAAAATATCTTTATTCAAGTGCTTGAAATTTTTTTAAACTCTTCAAATACTTGTTTTTCAACAAGTAGAAGAGAGATTATTGCCCTGTGAAAACAGCATCTTTTTAATTTTGTACAAAACCTCAGGTGCTTGAGAAAAATCTAAAACTAGGTGCACTCACCCCACTTAACTTGAAAAAGGCTCATTTCTCTCAGAGTCCACATTCTTCTATACATTAGGAAAGGCAAAGGGAGTGCTCTAAAGCCTGTTAAACAGGTCTTTGAGACAAAACTGTGGGGTTAACACATTTCAATTTTTAAACTATGTCCAGAAACCTCTGAAGCACAAAAACCCCATCCAGCCAGCTGCCCACTTCCAGGACACCCAACACAGGCAGGGAGCCAGCTGTGAGTCAGAAAGCATCTGGAAATTGGTAGCCCACTCTTGGCCAGTACCTCTTCTGGAGATACCAGGGTTTGTCCTCCTATCTATGACAAACACTATCCCATCCCATAGAAAGATGACTATCGAGAGTAGCCTGAAAGAACCGGCCAAGGCAACAACAGTCCTTTTCCCTGGGGGCTTCCCCTCTACTGTACATATGCATTGTAGTTCAGCTGCACATAAAAAAATAAATCCAGTGATTTCAGGAAGCTTTCAGTGCATACAAAGGTCACTTGAATTCCGTACACAGAATATAGCGTAAATATAAGTTAAGTAAATTACCTATCTATTACACCATTAACTTATGGTGTTCAAAGTCTGGAGGATAAGAAACCCCAACATTGATTTAGCAACATAGAAAAATGTAACCAAAGCAGTAAAAGTCATATTTTTGATGCTGGAATGTGGCTCACAGCCCCATAGATGCTTTGAGAGATGAAAAACTTAGAAATGATGAGAGGATCTTGTGGAATCTGAGATTTTTGAAAATTACAGCAGCTGCAATCTGCCTCCCCCTTTAAACTGTTAACAGAGGAACGAGGAAAAACTTGTAACAATGACCAACCGCAGCTGATAGTCAATGCTCTCTAGCCTGGAGAATGACAGCACAAAGACCTGGGGTTTGCTGTAGGATGCACTGCTGTGTTCTACTTCAGAGCTGCTACATTTATAAGAGGAATAAAGCTATAACCTTTCTATTCTACAGAAAAAGGTTATAAGAATCATCAAGCCCACAAAGAAGCTCTCAAATGAAGGGACTGAAATAATACTGTTTGCCTCAGGAAACAAATCACACAATACTTGGCAAAATTAAAAGAAAAATTAGTCATCTCTAAGAATATAATAATATCTAGGAGTTTCTACAGTAAACAGTACTAGGGACTTTAAAAACAAGTTTCAGAGAGAACTCAGTCTAATTTTCAGAATCTAGATGAGACCCCTAAATCAGATGGCAGATTAGTCTGTAGCAGGTGAATTTAAAGAACTCTGAGCGGCCCTAACACCTGCCACAATCTAAAACAGCGTATGGGAGTCTACTTCAGATCTGACAGCAATTACTCTGTTGCTATGGGAACATTCACGTTCTTTTAAAATTTTAGTAGGTCTATCCCCTTAAGTCACTCATATGTATTTTTTTGGCCTTTATTTTTGCTCCGTCATCCAAAAGAAGTAAATCTGAGACATTTTTAATACTTCTAAGATTAAATAATAACGTAAATTAAAATCTATGGTGAAAGATCATCCTTCAAATAATTCTCTTAGATCTGCTTGGCTTTCCAGTAGCCATCCAGCTGTGCCAAAGACATCATGAGAAATATTCTGTAGACTGACAGACATCAAACAAGATCTTTCTAGAACAACTCCACAGCCTGCCATGCCATTGCATGCCTCTCCACACCATATTTTTAGAACCACAAATTCTACAGATGCATTTTTCTAATTGCTATGCATTTAATCCCAATGCATCACACACTGTCGTGGAACTGCATTAACGTGTTTTCAATTTGGTTTCACCAACTGTCACAACAAATAAGCAGGAAGGACAGAACCGGGTTCAGTTACTGTAGGTAAAATATTTTTCTGTAAGACAGTTGTCTAATTTGTGATCTTTCAGATCTTAGATCAGTAAGTTTCTTAAAAAAAATCTGGAAATCACAATTCTTAGCTACACTCTTAACACTAAAAAAAACCCCATAAAACCCTACAGCAAAAACTCAACAGACATAATGGACACATGGCATCTTCTACTTTTTCAAGAATAGACTTGTACTCTCTCTGTTTCCCACAGATCCCCTATAATTACCTACCTGTTCCCCAAGGGATACCATCCCCTTGTTGAAACACATTCTGCACCACAAGGGCCCATTATTGCCCTCAAATTTCACAGTGATTAAATAAACAAAGGGAATTGATCCTAGTCTGTTGCCGCAAAGTTTACATTTATCATTTCTCTATTCCTTGGAAGACGGGTCATCTGATCTCACAATGACCAAATCAATGAAACAAAAACATTTCACTTCCAAATAAATACGGGAAGTAAGATATTTGAATACAATGCTACGTGAAGGAAACATGCAACACATGGGAAAAACTGCAGACATATGAATGAAGATACTGATACTTTCCACCATTTCAGAATGGCAAAGATAAAATACTTCAGAAGAAAAAGTTCCATCACCTCTAGATGAGTCTAAGAGTGCAAAAAAGAGTACTGTAAATATAATTTTTTAAAAGGGTTAGGCCAGAACAAGTCATTATTGCATACCATCTGATACTGTCATTTTTAATTAAAAAGCCATTCTAAAAATATGCAGGGAAAATGGCTTTGAAGTTTCTAGGAAACTTAATACTTTTTAATAGTTTTTTCTAATAGGATGAGAATCTGTTGGATTCTTCACTTTTTAAAATAAAATTACAATATTTGGCTGCTAATTTTTAACATAAATGTAATTATGTTGAAAATTATTTTAAAATTGAAACTACATTGTGAATTTGATAAATTAAGTATAAAAATTAAATATACTGATGTGTATCAAAATTTTTATGTTAAAAATCCGATGTATTTGTAATTAAATAGTTAACCTTGTAAAAAAAATTGAAATAATGAATAAACAGAAGAATTGTCTATGTGCAATGTTATTTCAGAGCAGGTTACAATAAAAGACCCTACTTTGGAAAAATTATGATATTATACAAATTGACCCACACCTTCCTCTGCAACTAGTGCATCACTTCTTTCCAGAAATGTATAATGAACAACAGATAATGCAGTTTTTCTTTATCACACTGCCTAGTCATTGGCTACTCTCAAGTAACAGCTTTGTGTCTCTCACTGGTTCATGCTGTTTGTATCTGGTTAATTTTCTGCAGTGAAATTAATTTCATTGAGAACGTGTGTCTCAAATCTACTTGAGCAGAAAAACTCAAGCGTCTTTTACTTCTTACATTATCAAGAGTAAGGACATACATTTTGAGCTTAAGAGCAGTTGTCTTTTGACATAAGAGCACCCCAACTACTCAACAGTGAAATGCAAGCAGCCTGTTACAGCAACCCAACCAGTGTGATGTGCTTCTCAAAAGTCTCCGTTCTCCTCTTTGACCACAAAGCAAGTATCAGAAATTGAGCATCCACTTGCTTTATACAAAGGCTGTGACCTGTAAATCAAACTCTGCTGTAACACTATGTGTCTAGCACCACTGTAATCCATTCCCTCTATTCTGTGTTCATAGGGAATGCTTTCCTTTCCAAAACAGGCTGATTTTCCCACTAGTAGGAAAGTATGCTACAGCCCGTCTCAAAATTCTGCTTCTTTAAATGAGAAAAATCTACACTGTAAACTTGAGCTGCAGACCATAACCAGACGTGCCTTACAGTATGTACTGTTCCTTGAGCAAACAGTAGGCTCACCTGCCAATTCTGAAATACAGATCAGAGAGGGCACTGCTTACACAAAAAAAATCTACTTATGATTTGTCAGTAAAGGAATACTCAGTAGCTCATAACTTGGTTAGAAACATGTATGGCGTACATCACCAGTTTCTGTAAGTAAACCACAGTGATTTTGCTGTCAGCTATCAGCAAGTACTTTACAGGTCACCTTGGCCTTTAGGTTCACATTGATAAATATTAATTTAGTAAAAACATTTATTAGGGCATCAAACACATTAGGCTACTTTATTGTAAGCTGTAACTTTATTATAAAGCAGGGCCCTGTAAATACTTACACAGATTAGCACACATTTTAAAATAAATGAATACACAGTTATTTATCACATGAGTTATGACCATGTCTCTCAAAGTAGTGTTGTGAACAAAAACAGCTGAAATAATTTAATAGAAACCCAATCTTGAAGATACATAGCCTAAACAAGTCCTCATATACCATTTGGAAATTTACTTAATAACAATCAAAGACCACAGTAGAAATATATGAGGTAAGAGGTGTGGGCTGCTTCAACTTGATGTATGTGTGTAATTATATTTTATATATATATTTTTCAACTATAAAATAACTCCCTAACTTCAACTGAAGAAGCTTATTTGAATTAATTTGATCTGTTTCAAACTCTTACCACAAACCTTGTTTGTCCTATTGGGCTAGGGCAGTTAGGGTGCCTAGGATGCAGTGTATTGCAATCAAGAAAGTGACTCATCAGAAACATTCATCATTTTTCTTCAGCAGAACTATCCAATACATAGAACTCTAGGTATGCAACCTCCTCCATCAAACCTTTTTTTTTTAGATAGGTAATAAATAAGAAAATAAATAGAAGTCTCTTATATGCAATAATTACAGAAAAAGAAGTTTCATTTTTCTTTCTTGAAAAATCATTTTCCTATTTCATATTATTTCATAAAGCATAGTATTTTTCTTTGTCTTTGTGATTCCTGATCACAATACCTGATCCAATCCTAGCTTAGTTAAGTAGATGGCACTTTTTTGACATGTTGCATCTTCACAGACTGGTAATAAATGTTCACTTTGTCCATCCCCATCTGTCAAGAGAAAAAAAAAAAAAAAAAAAGACTTTCAGCTTAGTATTTGCAAAATCAGAAACCTTGTTTGCAAGAGATAATCAGCTGTGAATAATTTATTATTTTTTTTAAATGTGAAAAAATACATAAGATAAACTAGACCTTTTCAAAATCTTTAACCTAATAATCAAATTTTGTTTGAATATTGTCTTTGTTGATGCATTTTCTTCTTGACCCATAATATAGAGAAAGTTTTAAATTTTATTTCTGACGATAATGTGATATATTTAGAAGAGAAAGTGCTTAGTAATTTACTCATTCCCTGTGTTTAGTTTGGAAGAAAATTACCTTATATATAAAGTTTACCACCACAAATCTACTTTACCAAATTAGTTTTAAACTCCTGTGCTATCAGCAAGACTTTAAGAGTTACGAGTTCACATGTAATACGTTAACCTATATTAAAAGATAAAAAATAACACTGCAAACTTGACTAACACAATGGCTGATAAATTCCAGGCTTACAGAATAAGCCTGGGTAATTTACAGGTTTTCAAAAATGTAACCTTTAATCCAAAAAGGTAACCTTTAGCAGAACAATGACATTTTAATGCTTAAACAAGCAACATCTATTTGCATCTAGAATTCTGACACACAGAGCATATAACAATAATAATAAAAAATTTACTGCTCATTACCTACTCTGGGAGAAAACCCTATGTTCATATTTTGACCTTGCAGCCCTAACATATTTGGAAATATATTTCTCTCCTATTAAGAGATAAGCCACCGCAAGTTACCTTGTATGGGCTGAGAAGGAAGAACAGAGAAGCAGTTGAATGTAGGCAGCCAAAAAGCAGCAGCTGGAAGTGCTGCATTAATGACCACTGCTGCAAGTCCTGATTATAGCCAAACTTCACTTGCTAGAGAGATCATATGCACCAGCCCAGGAAAATTTCAGGGAATCTGCTATTCCAGGCTATGAAATCAAAGCTCACACTGTAATAAAGAATTCATCTTTTGAAATTGCCCCTTAGCCCACACAGTTCTGAGGAGCTTGGTATTAATATTTTAAGTGGATTCTGTAAAATTGCTTGACGAAGTCACTGTAGTTAATATGCAAAACCTAAATCATCTGCCAAAGGCACTGGAATGCCTTATTCATTTCCCAGTATCCTACTGACCACAGCCTAAACGTTCCGTCATACTTTACCCATATTATAAAAATGCTTTCTCAGCCTGCCCTTTTAGTATGTGTGTGTGTATCCATACATGTATAGGTAAGTTTTCTAGGTCCCTCCCTTGCTATATAAGGAAGTCAGGACATGGAAAGCAGGGTTATAAAGGCGAGGAGGAGTGGTGAAAATATCCCACTTCCCCAAATATCTCAAAGTGATAAAGCCAAACAGTCATCTTCAGCAGCTTCCTACATCCCATCTGCCTCATGAATTATTCTACCTCACCACTAAACCCCTCCCAAATTGTCACAGCAGCTCTGTTATCAAGGATAAACAATTTAGGATGCCAAGTAGCCTAGGTGGTAGAAATCCAGTAAGCTTGCATCCAGAGAGATGGAAAAGGGAATTACCACTGAATGGAGAAATGAACAGAGCAACTACTGAATCTGACCAGTCTAAAAACCAGTACCAAATTTTGAAGCTGTTTGTTTTCCTTCTTCATCATTTAAGAATAACAATTTAAACATGTTACTCACTTTAATTTTTGCTTACATGAATTAGAATAAAATACTTAGGCTTTTTCTAAACTTATAATAGGAAACTTTAATTTTCAAATTATAAACTATGGAGATGTTGAAGGCTTTGCTAGAACAGAATTAAGCTGCAGAGATGTAGATGTTCTATGAAATAAAAAAATGTAAATTAAGCTCTAATCTTCTAATCACATTTCTACAGAAGTTTCAGTCTAAAGTAATTTTAGTTTTTCAATAACGCATGAGGACAGAGAAGAGTCAAATACTAACTTCTTTTTTTGCTCTTAGTTAGAAAGGGACAAGGACATGGATATTCTCATTTTAAATTATGCTACAGAGGAGAGGAGAATATAAAATTTTTGATTCGACTTAAATTGCGAACATTCATCTTGTTATGCTGATAACTCAGTTTAATAGTTTTGGTAATTAGCGTTCAGTAATACTGCAGCATATTGACAAGAACAACCTAAGTAGCTTTGAAGAATAATGAAACTATAGGGCAGTAGGAAGGATGGAACTTTCACATAATGAGATATGAAGCCACCGTCTTGCAGATGCAAGTGTTCTAGAGAAATTACAAGAAAGTAATTCAGTACAATCAAAGAATGCATAGAAGGTGAATATGCAACAAAAACCCATACATTTGCCCCTGCAACTGAGAATAATATGATACATACTCCATATTAGAAGGACACAGGTTCCCCAATTCCTTTGACCAGAACCTATGGGTGCATTTATGTAACTTTTATTAGAGGCTCATGCTTTTGGTTGCAATTTCTTTTCAATTCTGTGTAACATATATTTAAGAATCCAATAGTTAAAAATTAGATTTGTAAGATAAGAGAAAAAAATCTATTGGAAACAGAATCATAGAATGGTTCAGGTTGGAAGGGACTTTAAGATCATCTAGTTCCACCCCCCTGCCATGGGCAGGGACACCTCCCACTAGCCCAGGTTGCTCAAAGCCTCATCCAGCCTGGCCTTGAACCCCTCCAGGGATGGGGCATCCACAGCTTCTCTGGGCAACCTGTGCCAGTGCTTCACCACCCTCACAGTGAAAAATTTCTTCCTAATACCTAATCTAAATCTACTCTCTTTCAACTTAAAACCGTTACTCCAGGTAACCAAGTTCAACGGTTATTAGATTCACTGCACATGCTTGTACAATGTACTTTCCAACATGGGCTTTGAAAGAAAAACGGAACCTGGTGAAATGACAAGTACGTGATCACTCAATTCAAAACTCGTTTGTCACACAGCAAGATAAACTTGCAGTTACAAAGAGCAAAACAGCTTTTGGTGGGTATATGATCCAAATCTTTTTACTTTAAACACCTATATAGTTCTGCTAAAGTGTAATCTTACTTCTCCTCCTTTAAAACCAAAAATTAAATGAACTCTTTTTTTTTTTTTGAGATGACAGGCTGATTGTTATAACTTATTACAGCTGTGTTAAATAAAAAGAAATTGTTTTCTGGCAAATAAAAATAAGTTAACTATGCAGGCTAAGACAGTGAGAACAGTTCAGCTTTCATAATGCTGAACCTGATGCTACATAAAAGCAAGACACTTCATATACCACAAAGTCCTCATGCCTCGGGAGCCTGCTGTTCTCTCTTGAGAATACACATTCTGAACTAACCATGGTCTCTGTATTATTACATACCTTCTCTCTGTGCAGTTTTCCCAGCTCCCTTCAAAAAGGTGAGAAAAAAAAAAGTGTCCTCAACATAGTACAATAAAAGCCAAGAAGTTTTTCTCTGCTGTTGATTTAAAGTCCAAATAAGTACAAGGCATCTCTTGTTTAATACAATACATCCTAATGAAGCTTTATAATGCTTTTTATTTCTTCATTCATATAGCTTGCTCCCATCTCTCCCTCATGGCTTTGCACAGTTTTCATTCTCCTTTGCCATGAGCCTTTCATATAAAGTTCTAAAGAACAGTAAGAAAATAAGGAGGAAAAAGCCCTGTTACGGTAGTGCTCAAAACAGTACTCTTCTGGGACAGGCAAGATGACTACAAGCAGTACAGCAGAGTTTGATATTCAAACAAAATAAAGTTTTGTTTGAAAGCTAATGATCTTATCTTATGAAGTAATAAAATTATTAGAATTCTTTTATCACTCTCTGCCGTTAGGTGTTCAACGAGATGCTCCTGACAGAGACAATTATCATAAATTACTAAGATAATTACGCATTATTAAAAGAAATAGGAAATGTGAATCACAACTTCAAAAAGCAGATTCAAAGCACTTTTACAGATGATTGAAAGTTCTGTGGACATTAAAGAAACCCTTATAACCCTCTCATTCACACTAAATCAATTGTGCCTATATCCTTCCAAAGAATCCATATTAACACCTCACTGCAAGAAAAGCACCTAAACACAGCATGCCACCAAACTGCAAAAAGAGACTTCTAGGCTGCAGCTGATCCAACTGTGCGGTCTGCTATCTTAAACTGAAAGGCTGTATCAAATATACTAACTGGAATTCAAGCAGGAAAAAGAAACTAGATTAAGCACAAAATGAGAAGCCTCCTGCACGCTAAACAAGAAGTAGTGCTGAAACTCCTGTTGTAGGTTATGCTGCAAACTACTAGTTCCAATTATCTCATGTTAAAACAGAAACTACAAAGCCTGACTGCACCACTTGGAATTAACTAATTAAACATTTAGAAATGAACAAATTTATTTGCCTAAACTAAGCAAAATCAGTGACTAATCAATCAAACTTTTACATCTCTAGATCAGATATCACAAAGGATGATTTATCAATCTCCACTAAACCAACTGAACCAATCATAGCTGAATAGTGGTTATAACATTAATTTCCTACAAAAATGAATTAATGGACTGGATAAACAGCACAATATGCTATGCTAAATCCTTCTGGGTCACTACTTTAAAGACATATTTCATTAATCTTCACTGTAGCAAGAAAATAGCAGGTTTCTATGTCCAAAATATGGTACACATTCATCCTGTTACTACAAAAGTTGCTCATTTTCAGAATGTCCCACTGAAATCCTTAAATTTCTTTAACAAGTACAAAATTTTCCACTATTTTAAGTGACAATTATTAGAATTCTTTATAATTGCAATTATTTATCAGAAGTCTAGCCAACATCTATGATTTCCTCTGAAGACAGTACGAGCAGATATTATAAAAAGCCTCTGCTAGCATACAGATAGCAACAACGGAGGATTAATCATTTTTGCTATAGCAACCACTGCACTGCAATTACCATAGTGACATGAGAAGAATAGAAAAAGTAATAATGAAGAGCTATGTGTCAGCCAAATAAGTGCAGAATTCTCTAGTGCCCAGTTCTGCTCACCTTAATCAATGGAAATGCCATTTGTACTAAATATGTCACAAGGCATTTCCGATTTATTTTTAAAAGGGCAATACAAATTTGTCAATTGTTCACTGTCCTTTGGTCAGGTTAATGTACAAATCATTGCGATCATGTAACAGAGGGGAGTGCTACTTATTTTTGAGAATCCAATTTAGACAAAGTCTAAGGTCTACTACATTACCATAGAGATAGATACACCTGCTTCTCCATATTTTTCAATTAAATATATATATACAGAAATGTAGTAAACGTTACAGATACATATATACAGATATATACAAACATATGTTTACATATGTCTTTAATTAAAAAAATAGATCTTTATTATTTTAGTACTTCAGATTGGTGCTAAGATTACACTAACATCTGTGACAGTTTCTCATCAGCCACCTAATCACTTTTTTTTCCAGCCCCACTTATCTAAATAATGTCTACTTGATAGCTGTTGTTGAACCCGCTTAGTTTAAGAATGGAAACCTTACCCAAAATTAGTTGCCTTTGGAGGTTCTCAGTCAGGATCTTATTCAAAGCTCCCCATTTTTTTTTTTTTTTTTTTTTTTTTTTTTTTTTTTTTTTTTTTTTTTTTTTTTTTTTTTTTTTTTTTTTGTTAATTTAATTTATTTTTTTTTTTTTTAGTTTCTGTACAAATGACAGGTAAATACTTACAGCTGGAAAGGGTACTTCAAATAAAACTTTTGGAAGCAGGAAATAATGTTAGACAAAGACAACTTTTGAAACAAAACACATTTTGCTAACAGATAGGTATGATCAATAAAAATCTCGTACTGCAGAAGCGCAACACTGTACGAACAGAAAGGTGGGTGTAAATGAGAAGGTGGCAGCCCAACTGACAATACTCCCAAGCTCATGTCTGGACCTGACATCATTCCAGAGTCTAATATGCACATGGTTAAATAAATGAGAAGTGGCAGAGAGTGAAGACAGAGAAATATGGAATCCTTTGAGACCTTTAGCGAATGGCAAGGCTGGCACATCAGCTATGAGGTACAGAAAATGTGAAGAAGGGGAAGAAAAGAGGCAGGCAACACAGAACTAAGACTGTAACAAGCCTGTGACTGTATATTAAACGTGTTTCTAGTCACAGCAGCTCTATCCCTGGGCCAAGAGTGAAGATGCTTGCAGCACGCATAGAGCAAAGTGAGAGCGCTATGGTACATGCTGTTTAGTGTATCACACACAGTTTGGCAAAAGCTACTTAAGTAGAAGGTAGTCCAATCTTCTAATACATCTCATTTTACATTCTGTTATTTTGATTTGTTGTGCAATGACACTTCTTTCAGGCCTCATTACAGATAGCCAAATTACTACTTCAAACTGCAAATCATCATACCTTAATTTATTTTGATGTATGACAATCATTTCATCATTTTTGAAACAGGGAAAACTGAAAAAAGGAGATGTTCAAGTCTGACAAACCCTTTCTAGTAAAGCATTTTCTTTAACTTCAGCTCAGTACAAGCAGAACTGGTATGATAAGTGCCTGCCTTTTAAAGTGTCTGAACACATGCAGACATACATAGCACAGTGGGTCAATGTAGTAACTGAGATTTTCCCTCTTGTTAGACTGGTGCAGAAGAAAAACTACTGGAATGAAAATGAACATGAGCAGAACTCAGTTAAGATCCTCCTTTGTATTAAAAGTTTTTTTCCTCCTACCAGTTACTGTATAGCCACTCTTACACAGAACTATTTAGCTGTAGGTAGGATTTCTTTTTTTTTTTTTATGGTGGTGGGGTATTACTCAACCTCCTTCAGAATGCATTTCATAACGAACGTGGAATTTAGAATTTAATCTTTTCATTACTCATACGTGTTGTTTTAGTACCATATTCACTTCCATATTCTCTAAAACTTTGTTCAATGACAACATAACTATTTGTTGCCTTAAGTATTTTAAATCAATGCTGGGAGGATGAAGAAAAACAAAATTGATACGCTATACAATTTCCTACCCAATTTACAACAGAAGAAAGACTGAAGTCATAATAGTACTCAAATAGTAAATTTGAAGTCATAGTTATAAGTATTTCCACAGTTGTCAGAATAAAATTTGTTTGTCTGTCAAAACACACACATGCATTTCTTAGCACTCTTTTCACTTGCTTAGGAAAGTCAATGGGCAGAAAGACCATGAAACCATTTCCCACCCTTCACCCTGGACAAACTTGAGTGATCTGGAATGAAGATAAAGACGACAGCGTGTATGTAGCTGTTCAGGAAGAGGACACAAGGCCCTCATACTGGGTGGTCTCTCTTAGAAATGAAAAGGCTGAGATCTTTCAGAATAACTGATTCCAAAAAGTCACCTTCTGAAAAGCTAGTGTCTCCTCCTGTACAGGATATTGATGACTCCTGCCTCTCTATCTGCTTTGCCATACATGCTGTCCCTCTACATTTATTTGCACACATTTCTTAAGTCCCTGCACGCATTTTCTCCCATTATATTTAGTCTTTGTAGAAAGATTGCTCCACTGTTGTCTCACACTAAAGCATTGCCTATGGATTTGATGATCATTAGCAGAGCAGGGTATCAAACAGCTGGTGATGGAACTTCAAAACAGGAGCCCCAGCGGCTGTGCTGGCAATACTGGCCATTGTCCTTCAAAGCCTGGGCTGTACCGAAGCCACACAGTGTACCACACTGCTGTATCACTGCACATTCAACTTAGTTACATTTGCAAAATTTTAACTTGAACATTTGAACAGTTCCACTTTGCTCTGAAAAGATATCTCAGGGTTTATTAAAATTCCATTAATTATGATACATTTCTAGAATCATAATATATTATTTGGGCTCATTAGCTACCTAACATAGGGATGAAATTATCCTACAAAAAGATTGCTTTCCACGTTGCCATTGTTTTTTAAAAAAAAAAACAAACAAAAAACCACAAAACAAATTTCTACTTTGTACCTATTAAGACACATTATTCAGAACATCAGCTTGGAAAATGGTTACAAAAAACCCAACATATTTAATTGGTTTTTTAACTGCAAAAACCATAGTATTGTATTCTTTCCTTCAGATATTATGTGTACAAGTGTTTGTAGCTAAACAGTAAAAATTTGACAAACACTTTAAAAAAGATTATAGAAAATGTTTTAAACATTTCACAGAAGAATGCAGAGCACTGTTCAGCTTCTACCTTATTTCATTTACTACAGATCTGTAAGCCCATCTGTGGTTGCCAGATAAGAATCTAAGGATAATTAACTATCCAGCAGAGGGGTCTTCTAATTACACATCAGGAAACAGCTTTGATAGAAATCTTAAGAATACTTCTAAGTGGCAGCACAGTGCAAGAGGACTCTGGGTCTAATATGGAGTCTGACTTTTAATTTTTTTTAAAAAGTCATTTTCTTTAAAACATTTGAAATCAAAATGATGCAAGGAGCCTACCATTTGACAACATTTCAGACAGACTCAGTCTCACAATTAATAAGCATGTTGTATAAATCTAGTAAAGTAGTTCTTTAAGAAGTTATTTATATTCAATAGTGTCAGCAGAATCAGGCCTGTAGCACTTTCCCTTGGGTTGCAAAATTTTTACTTTAGTGCACAGAAAAAAGGTATTTTTTGGACTACAAAAGCAACATTTTCTGTTTGTAGCATGACGCACACATTGATAAGATACAATTGACTGAAAAAGCACATTCTAATAGAAAAATATAGGCTTTCACTAACGCTTGCAAGAATAGATTTACATATAAATTAAGTTTTTCTTCTGTCCAAAAGCCTTCTAGAATTTTCAATTACAACCGTTAAGATTTTACTACGTTTCATCAATTTTATACAAGGCATTTTAATTCATTTACATTTTGGCTTTATTAGTTTGTACAAGTGAAAAATTTATGAACATTTACTCGAAGAATATCTTCTGAACAAGATGAGGGAAAAAACCATAATAATGACAAACAAAATACATGTCTGATAAAAGTAAGTTTGCTGTGGTACCATGCCTGAAAGCAACGGTACATGTCCTTAAGTGTGGCACTCAAAAGTAGATAAAACGTGATGCAGAATGTATTGGGATAGTTGAAGTTGAATTTTGTTGAATTTATTAATAATTATTCCCAGATATGTCTAGATTTACAGAATCTAGATGTAACATCTTAAAGAAAAAAAAAGTTAAAAACACAACAACTTTTAGAGCTAAACATCTTTATTTGTTCTCTGATTTAGAGTAGCTAACCAAAATATGAAAAGGAAAGAAACACTCAGGATAGTTTAGAAGAATAAAACTCACCAAAATCTGCAAACACGGACTGCCCAACAACTTTGACACCACTAGGTGCTTCCTTACTTTTTCCAGTTTTAGAGAAGTTCCCATCCTATCGAACAAGACAAAGATGATGGAAAAGCTGAAATGCAGACTGATAAAATTTGACTCTTGAACCGAAGAAAATACACATCAATAAAAAACCTCCTAAGTAGATAATAAAGGGACATCTTAGCTATGGAAAAAAATGCGCTCTTTGGCGGGATGGAGTATTTGCATTTTTAATTCCTCCTGGAATCTTATGGAAAGCCAGTAACAGTAATATTTAGATACAATTCTCCATTTTTTGGCTGTATAATGAGAAAGAGATTGTGTTATTTCAGCAACATTATCTAAATCATAATTAAGTGATTATGAATACTAATGCATATTTATACATATGGACATGCAATTTTATAGATACATGTAACACATAAAACCACATCTACACACCTCTTAAAAACTGCTTCTGATTTTCTTTCTAATCAGGAAATATCTTAATTTTACATGAGGTCTGGTTTAGGTCTTGTTTTAACTGCCTGTTATTAGAACCTAGGCCTGGAGCAGACAATATTCTAGTATTTAATCAGAAAGACACAAGAGGAGTGCTGAATCCTTGTTTATCGTAGAACTGGATCACAACTGGAACAAAACCATTTAAAACATTAAGTTTTTGTAACTAAGTAAGATGACCTAAGGTCCATGTTTCTAGTTGCTGCAATCAGCTCATGTAAAGTGCTATGCACACAAGGTTACCTCGAGCCACTGGGAGAAGTGATTCTGTTTTGGGGACTGTGTATAACTATCCATATTGCTTACTCGTGTCATGCTCACTCTGTAGACTTCAATGGTGTTGAAGATGCAACTCTGGAGACAGTATGTGGAAATTTGACTATACATCTTTACTTTGACATCTAATTTATAATAACTCAGATGAGGAAAAAAAAATGATGCAAATCACCTCCATGCAAAAAACACTAAGTCCTGTGCTCAGCTGGCCAGAAAAGTATAGATCCCATAGGCAAATATTTTAAAAGCATTTTATTGTGCATCGGTGAAGAGAATTACTTTGCCTAGCTTTATAGAGCAATTTACCAGCTTTTAGTGGATCAATTAAGGTATTTTAAGATTGATATATATG
>VZTO01004990.1:749-15158 GCA_013400615.1 Syrrhaptes paradoxus
AACGTTATCCCAGAACCGCAGGTTCCTTAAAACTTTCATTTTCCATGCATATGTCACACATGCTGAGTACACATAGTAATCAGTTATTCTTTCCAAGACCTAAAAACACACTGACTTGTGTCAATAATTTGAGTAACAAAACTATAAAAAACAAAAGGCAGCTTGGCAGCTCAAATGCAATGAACTACTCATCCTCAAATCAGGGCACAAAAGAAAAATGCCAAGCAAGAACTGCTATTTTTGTTTAGTTTTTGTTTTATGACAGTAAGATAGAAAAGCACGTTCATTAACAATCCCAGGATACAGAGAGCGAACAGATTGGTGAGCAAGTACATATCTGGCCTCCCAAGAAAGAGCATCTGCCTGAGCTGCTTCCTGCTATGCCAGCAAATACATACGATGCTGGTATCTCTCTCAAAAGCCTCATCATTGATGTGAACATATAAAAAATGCCACTACCAAAGAAAAACTGCAAAGTCAGTCAGCAGAACTATACATAAATTAAAGCTAAATAAAATTTACCAGTAAGAACTTTTTCACATGTTTTTCAGAAAGCTGATTTTATGATCCTGTCTAAAGAATTTATTTATATATTAGCCCACACTTCAATGTGTTGCCATTGTGCAGTCTAACCCTTTTGTGATACGACATCTCAGGAAAAAACACACCTATTAACACTGACACCGGAGCAGGCATAGAAAGGTTGGTAACGCTGAGGAGGAAGAAGAGCTGCCAGCACTGTCCCCTCCTTTATACTTTCTAATAAATACAGGGACAGAAATATTCAAACTAAGAAACTATATTCACAGAAACAAACTAGTTCTTGACACATGAAATGACCTCCTGTTTTTGCCATTCTTTTGTTCTACCAAAACTTAGTACATGTACATAGTATATCCACAGTACTGCACAATGCCAAAGATATTGGGAGCAAAAGAAAAACGGGGACAATGAGGAAGGATAGGAGAAAGGCCAAGAAAAGCAGGTATATAATGTTCAGGAAGCCTTCTATAAAACCAAGAGCTTTCATGTTTCTTTTATAAAAGTCATAGTTCACACTGCTCATGCAAAACTCCAAAAGTTTACATAGAACTATACTATCTCCAATCACAACATAGGATCATAGAATGGTTTGGGTTGGAAGGGACCTTCNGATTTTTCATTAAACTCAAATAATGCAAGATTCATCGTTTAAATCTAGTCATGAAGGTAAACTTAAGATTATCTAACAATTGATATTTTCAATCATTTATCATTCTGTTACTATTTATTCTTTTTTTATCATAGAACTTCCCAACTCGGGACTGAGGCCTCACTGTGTTAATGTCCTTACAAGTTCTTGAACCACCAACACACCAAAGAGTTTAAGGCTTTTGTTTCAGTTAAGATTAAACTGACAAAAAAGAGACAAAGTACACAAAGGTGAAGCCATTTAACCCAAGGACAAATAGAAATCAAGGGTTTCCAGAACTGAAAATAAAGTCTCTCACGTTCCAATTCAATGGCATTGTGTCATCCCCTGTCCCCATTTGATCACACATGTTCGGTTGACTTACTAGCCACCATCGTCATCATTCCCCTTTATAAGTATGTGTTTCAGATTTGAGAAATACCTATAATATCTCTAATCATGATAAATTATCGTAATCAGTTCTTGCTGCATATTAGCACCATCATCTTATTTGATTTCTGTTTACATGCAATTAAGGAAAGTTTTACTATATGGTGCCACCATCTCTGCCAGGCTTCACAAACCCTGGCTTTTGGTAAATCTTACTTTATACTTTCTCCAATTACAGAAACAGCTCTGGACTTGGGGTGGGAGGAGTGGCAAGTGCGGTTATTTACTAATTCTTGTAGGCTCTTAGTATGTTGACATAACTTTGAAGCTGTTTTTCGCAGTTATACCTGCAGTCCCTCCTCAGAATTTCTGCCCTTGCCCTGGATTCAAGCTACATACACTGCTTTGAAACCTCAACTCAAATACAGTCTATGAACTCCTCGGGCTGCTGACTTGACAAATAAGTTTCCTTAATTTCTCAAAAATTCATTTTTCATGTTTAAAATTCTGATTTGAACCTATTTCAGTTAATCCTTTTTAAAGGCTAGACAGATGATCAATTTCTGATCACTCATCTCAAGATTGTATCTATTAACAGCTTTTCTACTACTCTCCCACATTACCAAAATGGAGTTTAAAAATCACACTCGACATTACTGACTCTACAGTGAGTGACTCTGGCTATACAAGAGGAACAGAGAGGTCTTGTCTCAGGCTCCCTTTGGAACATGCCACAGCACTTTCCAGCCTGAGCAGTGCAGCTTCTCCTCCACAAAAAACAAGATACAAGGACAATAGACCCCATCCAAACCCCAAACCACGAGCTACTCTTGCATGCCACAGAACAGATCAAGTCTCAAATCAAGCAATACCTAAGACCTGTCAATCAACTAATACCCTGGAAATTTAACCATCTTAACATTAATGTTTTTTTCAAAGCCATGTTTCAGATGCCATACTGTAAGAAGTCCAGCTACCTTAAAATACACACTGTGATCTGCATTACCTTCTCTATCTTAAATGTCATTCAAAATATCAAACTAGGTAAAAACAGGAAGCGGAAAACATATCTAAATGTAACTGGACTTCACCACTTCTTCATCTTTGTAACAAGTCAGAAAACAGCATGTGTGTGAATAAGGCAGAAAACAACCAACTACTGAATTACCTTGTCAACAGGACTTGGTAATGGAGCATGGATAACACTAAAAAAAGAATTTAAAAAGTGAACACAAAGTGCAGAATAACAGTTCAAAAATCCAGAAGATCCCTAGTACTGTGCATTTAATGAAGATGCTTTTTGTACTTTTAAGTTTAATCTTCAAATAAAAATTAAAAGTTAACGTTAAAACATGCAAACCCAAGTAATACTATGCTGAGCAACATTTTCAAAGTTACAGAACTATTTTCAAATTAGAAATTCTAAAAATTCTCTTTACCAACTTTTATTTCAGTAGTTACATATTTGATTTAAAAAAAAATGATTTATTAAGATTTAAACCAATTCACATGCGCAAAACAATAGATATTAAAAAACAGCGGCATACCACTCTTGTTTACAAATTCAACAAACTGAGTAAGAGAACATACTGAATTTTGTATAGCAAATGCTATACTTGCACATTTTCATCACAATTAAGATTTAACACCATATATTTCTATTTCTTACTAGGACATGCAATTACACGGAAGATTTCCCATATTAATTTATTTTGACTTATCATCCCAGAAGCAAAGACACCTAAGGCTTCATGCAAATATTTCTGTATACTAATGATAAAAGAACATGTAAGCAAACAATCAAAACCATACAACTGCTGAGAATTAGAGATTATTAAAATTTGCAATCAGCACTCAGTTACTGCAAACAAAACGTTTACATTTTTTGTTTCTACCTCTCTGAAATTTACTCCAAAATGTGCACATATACACAGAAAACCCTCTCAATATTAATCTGAGTTTCCAAACATTATTCCATCCAATATATTTTTTTTTCCTCATGCCAGGCAAAGCTTGCTTTCATTCTGACACCAAATAATGGCCCAAGGACACATTACTGTATTACTTGTCTGAAGAACATAAGCAGTGCTATGTGTACACACTCAGAGACACCATTAACCTCACTTTAGTAACGTCTATGTGCATTTAAAGGAGCAACAACAATAAACCCAAAAAAAAAAAGAGGAAGAGAATGCTCGTTTGCTTTCTTTTATCCTATACTCTTCTGTTTATAATACCCATTCCTGTACACTGAACCACAGCCAGTCAGAAAAGCCCAATTTGATAAGAACTTTCTTATTCCTCTATAGAACTTTTTAAATTCTTTCACAGTTGTCTTAATTTCTAAAAGCAACAATCAAATGAGATTTCTTTTTCATAATGCCTGCAAAAGAACCATGCTTTCAGTTATTTTCTTTGGATGACCACAGGAAAATAAATTGTCGCTACGCTGATTAGAAACATAATATCCATCAAATCCTCATTATACAGTAGTTTAATTTTACTACACATGAATACTCGTTCTTACTCTGATCGCAATCGAGCTTCCATTCCATCTGGAAGAAACAGTTTGATTGTGGAGACTATACATCCATGGGTAACTGAAAAGAAACAAATACTAAGTCATCATGATTTGTTACTACTGTTTAATTATAAGTTCAATGGTTAATGTTATAGTAACCAAGCAAACTGTCTTAAGAAACTCTGAGGCAGGCAAACAAGAAAAGGCATGAATGCCTTCAAGCCCCAGTGCCTGGGTCTGCCTTCTCAGACCTCCTCTGAAGACTGGAAACTTTATCATTAGAAACTTGAAGAGGTTACACTGTGCACTGAGTCCTGGCTGTGAAGCAGTTCCAGTTCTTCCACATGCAGCAATGTCTGCACATTGTCTTTACCGCAGCAAGTTAAAAAAGTTAACTGTATGTTTTGATGATAAATTGAGGAAAAAGGAATCCATCTCACCTGCGATAGGTAATGGGAATGCAGAAGTATAAACAAAATTATGAGCTACCTTTTTGACAGGATTCCTATAAGCATATCCAGGGACTTAAAAGGTAAAACATCCAATTTGTGCCACCAGACACTTGCTTCAACATCTGGAATTTGCCACGTGCTTGCTATTTACAAACACAAGGATCCAAAAGGGAAAGCAGAGCAAGAGTATAGGAACGACTGAGAAGTACATCCTCTTGAGCACCATGAGCAGCATCATTCAAGAACATACATCCCTGTTTTGGTATGCTTGGAGTACACACCTAATGCACAGACCTGGACAAGTGGCCTCTCATTTCAGGAGAAAACTTGCTTCTCCAGCACTAAATTCAAGATTCTTTGAACTCAAGAAAGATCCTAAGGAATAAGAGGAAAAAATGCAATATTTGATTCTTACACCAAGTTCAACCTCTCAATGTTTCCCGAAATCGTTACTGGTTTCAATGACCCTGCAAAGAGCCAAATTTTGTCTGTGTTTGTTTTTTTTTTTTTTCCTTGTATGGTTCTATGATGTGGGAAGTAAAAATCCTTTCTAGTTACACGTTAAGAAAGATAGACACCGTTCCCCAAATACTATTGCAAGCTAGATACAAGTAAGTATATGATCATTTACCATCTACCTAAAGCACCCACGAACATACAAATAGCTGCTCTACTTTCATAGTTATTAATATCAGCAAAACAGTTATTCTGGCTTTGGGAAAAAAAAAAAAAGGACAATGGGTGTTTTAGGACAACGGTAGTACTCCAGGGAAACAAGACAGGACTATGAGGAAGGTACCTCAATACAATCTAAAAATACCAGAGAAATGATCCAACTAAACAGAGTTGCTCTTAACCTTCATTCAGTGCTAAAAGCTAATGCTTTGGAGAAGTATCCTCTTGGCTACAGCACCTTGTTTTTTTCAAGCTGACCTGGTAAAGTATGAAATTTACATGCCAGGGAAGAACAGACAGAACCTTATTCTCAAAACAGATTAATCCACCTAGTTTGAGGTCTTATTTGGTTTTAGACTTAGGTCCCCAGAGTTCACAAATCAGTTCTTGCAAAAACATTTTTAAAAAATAGATTAGCAATATTAGCTGTAGCATGTAACACTCACACATTTTTCATAATGAATAATCTTTCCTTTAGGCCATAAAGAAGAAATTAATGATTTAAAAAAAAAAGTATTAGGGTATTTGAAATCAAACACCGACAGACAGCTTTACTTTTGGGTCATGTATCAGGTGGGTCTGCTGTGAGATTACATAATTCTGAAGTTTTTCCATCAACACTCAGACTGGAAAAAAAAAAAATCTCCTAAAAGCTGCAGCAGCTTTATTTGTGTAAAAAAGTAATAGATAAAGGGAATTCAGCAGAGGGTCTTGAATAGACAGTGACTGTGGAAAGGTACAAAGCATTTTGATAGGTTTATAAAATAAAAATAATAATAAAAAAAGAAAACCTGCACTTTGTCCTTCAGCAATCAGTTCATTAGAATTGAAAAAATAATGAGAAAGCCTGAGGGAAGGGTAAAGCAACAGATAAAACATTATTATAGTGATGACTGGACAGGACAGTAGCAATTGTTTAAATCAAGTCTATATTATTCCTTTTGAGGAATTAAAAAAGAAAAAAAAAAGCAAAAGTAAAGCAACCTCTGGTTGCCAAACGGGATTGAGAAAATTCTCAAACTCAAACGTATTCCCTCCTCTCCCCGAGTCCCAGCGGACACGCCCCGGACTCACCTCCCGGGCGCTGGCCAGGGGATGGCCGGCAGCACCCGCGGGGCCCGGCGCTCGCTCGCTCCCCCCTCCCTCCCGGACAGCCAGCCACAAAAAAAGTAAAAAATCCCATTCCCGCTCGGTTTGCTCTGCGAAACTGTAGTCACAAACTTGCTGCATCATTCTGAAACACGTAACTGTCACACGCTTCACCACACAACGCCAAACCCCACCCGTGGCTGCTGAGCCCTCACGAGGCGTCTGCACTGCACCGGAGAGTCAGAAGGGGAATAAAGATGTAATTTTTTGTCTCCACATTTTTGCTTCACAGGGAGACAATTTGCTCTCATTTTTATTTTCAGTTGCTAATGTGCTAACAGCAGCCGTGGCAATCATTAAACTAGCGTGAAGAAACTGCTTCTCAGTGCCCCTGGAGAGCCCCGTGTACCCGACAGGCTGCAGGCACTGGGCTTCCTCATCCGCACAGGCCTGATGCATTGCACAGAAAAGGTGCATTAAAAAGGAGAGTCCAAACTTGCCCAGAAAAAAGTGCATGAACTGTATTTGACCTAAATCATCTGGTACTGTTTGACCCAAGGTAAAGCCTGCTGCTCCACAGGGGAAGCCAACCCCAGTTAACTCTTGGAGTGCTCTGGCACTGCTGGCACATTTAGGAAGTGCTAAAAGAACAGAAACCACCCTAACACAGAGAAAAGCTCAGTAACACGGTTAACAGATAAGTATTGTATTAAGAAGAGGGAAATGAGCTGGCCTGTGCACTTGTTGGTAACATAACAAGTGGACAAACACGGAAGCAGCGGGGCTGGAAGCATTTCTCTGGGGCACGTTAATGACTTCAGCTCAGCAGCAGAACGCAGAGGAACCGGTGCTCGTGTAAGATATCCTGAAAAATCACATACTAAACATGCCACTATCCTAATGAACCAAACCAAGATCATATTTGCAAGGAAATTACTTACTAAACCACTGCCTGAACAATAAAATAAATGCATTCTACCAATATTTACACAATTCAGAATTTACATTGGCAAGTAAACTCTGCCTATCCTGTCATTACCTTGTAATTACACACAGCAAAATGCCAAAATGTCTTTTGCAAGTAAGGCATTATGCAAATACCAGAAGGCAAAATGGTTTTAAAGGGAATCACTAATTTAAAAACTACTTTCATGTCTGTTTCATTACTAGATTAGGTTAACAGTAACATCTAAGATTACTGAAACAAACTGGTGAAAAAAACGTGTTCATATGCATTCCAGTTGCATTCACGGGTAAACACTTCAACTGCGATGCAGCTGTTTCATGCCCCAGCATGATGATACAATCTTCATTCATTGCTTGGGGGAGTATGAAGAGTGGGGAAAGCAATCCTGCAGGCTCTTCCTCATCATCTAGCTCAATACATTCACGAGGAACATCAAGTACAGTTCCTACACTGAAAGCTAGAAAAGAGGAAACGGAAGGCTGCACAACCTGAGCACTCATTACCTAAATGCCAGGTTGCTGGGATCGTGTTTTGTAAAACCACAAAAAAAAATCAGCTTCTTTTAGCAAGGACAGCATCTCATCAAATCAATAGTTCCAGGTTTACTAGATGCAACCTACTGCTTTGATTTACTCCATGGGTACTGCTAGTATTCATAAATATTTTAAATCACTTCAATAACATTTTAAGTAACTCCCAGACAATTCCAGCCAGACATCCCAGAGTTAAATCTTCGCAACATCTTTTTTTCAGGAAAGTGAAACAATGTAATATGACCTTCACTACCACAAATCACAAACACTCTAGAGCTCCAGAAGCTGTCCATGACAAAATACTTAACCACCTCCACTGCTTAACAATGTGTTCTTTGAAAATGTATTTGTCAATCTTCCTCTGATACTTCAGACTTTGAGAATTAAAACCTACCTGGCTAAAGATAGTAACAGATGGAACAGGCTTCATATTTTTGTTTTGCTCACTCAATGCCCTTTAAAAATTTTACTGTTGTACTTCAGGTTGGTTTGCTGGNTATTGCCAGATCTCTATGTTACTGGATTAGGATTCTTCAGAACACGGCCAAAACTGATGCTTATAGAAAGTAATAGACCCATTAGGTAACACCTTGGCAATATTGATTACAATCTAATAATTCACATACAGACCAGTTTTCAGAAAGAGAAAGAAATGACTCCTGAAACACTGTCCATAAATGTAAAAGAAAAGAGAGGGAGGCTACATTTTTAATGATTAACACAGATAGGCAGCTATTGCCATAATACAAGATACCTGGAGCATGCATACCAGGAAGAGGACAGCAAGAAAAACCAAACCAAACAAAAATCCCTCATTTTTCAGCTAGCAACATTTTTTCTATCCTCATTTCAAAGTGCCTGCAGAAATCAAAATCAGCAGCAGTCACTGAAAGAANATTTGAGCCTCCTTTTTTCGATCTGTATTTCCACTACACACACTAGTACCCATATGGCCACAGAAGAAGGTGGGCTGTAGAAGCAACTCAGTTAAAATTTAGTTGGTAGATGGAGAGGTGGACAGTCAATGTTTTCAGTGGATCAGTTTCTTGATCCAGTTTACCACATGGCCACAGGACTCACCACCAGCACAAAGGAGGAAAGAGGTAGCCAAAAAAACCGCCCTATTTTCTTACAACAGGAATACCATTTACTCTTAAAAATCAGATTGTACGAAGATGTTCTAAATAAATACACTTAAAAAATAAATCCATACCCTTACCTTTCCGTGTGTTCTCTGTCACATCTACACCAAACTGGATGATGTCACCTGACATAATTTCACATGGTGGGCTTTCCTCAGATCCTCTACTCAGTCTCTGACTATTAATAAAGGTACCATTACTACTTTTAGTGTCTTGAAGGTAGAACTGCAAAAAAACAAAACAGAATAGTAAAGCACCTGGAAAAAACAGAACAAGTATGATGAAACATAAGCTCCAGCTCTAAAATATAGCTTGACCTCCTAATGTAGAAGAGAACATGTCAAACTCAATCCACCCTCCTCAGGATGCAACACCTTCACATTATCAAGCAAAATTTCTACTTGNCCCTCATTTTTCAGCTAGCAACATTTTTTCTATCCTCATTTCAAAGTGCCTGCAGAAATCAAAATCAGCAGCAGTCACTGAAAGAAATAGTTATTTTAAGAACTAAATTAGCCTGTTCCAAAGTTATGCCGAGTACTTTATCGAATGTCATTTCACACTTTGCGACATTATTAGCTGAAACTTCAGGGTTCATAGGCTTGACAGAAAGTGGTTACAAAAATTAATTTTAAAAAATACCCCCCCAGCGCTATGCACACATGCCCATGTTGCCCTTTTAAAATTGCTGTAGGTCAATTTAAGTGCAGCAATAGCTCAACATGGGGTCTCAGTTGAGCCTCCTTTTTTCGATCTGTATTTCCACTACACACACTAGTACCCATATGGCCACAGAAGAAGGTGGGCTGTAGAAGCAACTCAGTTAAAATTTAGTTGGTAGATGGAGAGGTGGACAGTCAATGTTTTCAGTGGATCAGTTTCTTGATCCAGTTTACCACATGGCCACAGGACTCACCACCAGCACAAAGGAGGAAAGAGGTAGCCAAAAAAATACGCCCTATTTTCTTACAACAGGAATACCATTTACTCTTAAAAATCAGATTGTACGAAGATGTTCTAAATAAATACACTTAAAAAATAAATCCATACCCTTACCTTTCCGTGTGTTCTCTGTCACATCTACACCAAACTGGATGATGTCACCTGACATAATTTCACATGGTGGGCTTTCCTCAGATCCTCTACTCAGTCTCTGACTATTAATAAAGGTACCATTACTACTTTTAGTGTCTTGAAGGTAGAACTGCAAAAAAACAAAACAGAATAGTAAAGCACCTGGAAAAAACAGAACAAGTATGATGAAACATAAGCTCCAGCTCTAAAATATAGCTTGACCTCCTAATGTAGAAGAGAACATGTCAAACTCAATCCACCCTCCTCAGGATGCAACACCTTCACATTATCAAGCAAAATTTCTACTTGATTTTTAGTTGTTTAACATATGATTGAAATCTAGCAACTGTTTGTGTAGTCTGTGTACTACAAACTGTACTTAACCTACTGCCTGCAAGGAAAGGATCAGCCATTGTTAGCAACAAGAAGAATTTATGTTGGTCAACACACAAAAATTCTAACTGCTCAGACAGATAAGGTACCAGTGTTCCATGACAGAAACATGCTGTAAGGAAAGACCAGTGCTGAGGGCACAAGGAAAACTTTCGGCAGAAGACAGAATTAAGGAACTGTAAGATGAGACCATGGTGAAACTAATGAAAACAAAACTAGGATGTTTTTTACCTCTCAGAGATACTAGTTCACACCATTAAGTTAATCTCAAGATTGCTGCATCGCCTTTGTAAATATCCATTTGTAGAGTTAATTAAATTTTCATAGCAGCTTATTGAATCTGAAAACCGCTTATGACACAAGACTCCTAGTCAAAACTGCTGCCTCTGAGAAGAGGTTGCAAGTGAGTCACCTGGCAGAAGACCAGAGTCACTGGCTGAGACCTGATCAGCAGCCAGCATGAAGGAGAGGACTGGAATGTTACTAGCCAGCCAGGTGGAACTACTGAAATGAGTCACTTTCAGCAGTTCAAGATGACAATAGTTATTACATGAACCTGAGGGGATGGTAGAAATCCCTGCCTTCCTGCACTTATAAGGAAGTCCCAAAGCAAGCATACAGCTGGGGGAGAGACACTGTCTCCAAATAAATTAATGTATTCCCACGTTTTTCCTATTTAAAAAAATTGACTTTTTTTTTCAGGATTCCATGCAAACTTTTCCATGTTCTTACTTGCCTGTATTATCACACTCCTCAAAAAGTGAAATATAGCTAAAATGATAGTGTCTAGAGAAAAGATGGGTTTAAAATGGAATGAGAGACCAGCAGTAGGGCTCTTCAGATCTCATACCCGAAAATGACACCAAGCATGTATCATGCTCGTCCTCAGTAGCACAAAGCAGTGCCCCTGCCCTGAGAGTTCAAGTGCCACAGAGTCCAGAGGATGGGACTCAATACAGTAATCAAGGGAATGCCAGCACAGGAAAGCTCAGCTGGGTGTATGTAATGACAGAAAGAAAAGCAGCACATGAAAGATTTTTTTTCCAACAGATCCACCTTTGATCTTAAATTGAAGAAAAAGAAAACAATAATAAAATATTCATATATTCATAAAAATGAAGGGTAAACACAAATTATGGACAGATCAAGAAATTATGGCTGCATTCACTGCATTAACAATCAGACCCACCCTACTGTAAAAAATACTCTATATTACTATATAATAGCATAATAGCATATAATGCAGCTTTTGTAACAGTTATAAGCTTAAACGCCAATTAAATTAATTAGCTTGTTAATTTACTAATCTGAAAGTACTGAATGCTCCCATGGTTCAGTGCAGAGATTTTTTTTTTACTTCCTGTTTGTTTTCAATTAGCATTCTGCTCCACTTGGAAATCCTTCTGTTATGAAAAAGTGAGTCATAAGCAAGGAGAAACAAACATACTTGGGCTTATTTGTTTTTCTCCACCCTTTTCTTTCCTATGCATAATACCTGCCTTTTATCCCTCCAACTTTGATTAATGACTGGCCCTTGTAAACATACTTCCACAGAATCTGCAGATGGGGCACAGACAAGATAGCACAGGCAAATACAAAAGAGTGACCACAGGAAAGCAAGTGCAACAGAGCATCAGCAACACAAAACTTAGAAAATGCCAGTAGACTCTCAAAATTCAAACTAAAAAAAATCTGTAAACAAATGGCCACTGAAAACTCATCAAAATTATTATTATTAAATTGATGTAAATTTAACTGTATGCTACTGAATTCTATTATGTAAGTTTAGAAAAGTGATGCTCTTGAAGTCTTTATAACCAGGATTGAGATACTCTTCTCTTGCTGCATCTAGTAAAGAAATAACCAGCAACATGGTAATAAGCTGATATCTAGGCAGAAATGCACTGACTTGAAGACTTCACAAAAAGGATGCAGTCATCCTGACTTTAATGTAGCAATTGGTCAGCAACCCACAGCACTGGTCTCTTCCATGTAGCAAATTCAAATGTTATTTCCATACCCCTTTTCACAAGTTCAAAGCTTCTTAAAGGTCTATCCCTTCAGCACTTTTGTATCATTACTAAGTTATCTATAGAAAACAAAATCAGGTGCAAGCCCTAAAAGAAACACATGTACATGATAGCTAGTATTTATGGTAGTACACTGGTATTTAATAAGCTACTAATTATGCAGTATTCTTGGTGGGTTCTCCAGTTCCCAAACCAACGCCTTTTACACAGCAGCTACGTAACACAGTGCCTTCTGTGAAACAAGCACCATTTGTTCTTCCTGCTTTCCCGTGCAAACCAAACTGCAGCAGCAGTTCCAGTTTAAAGAGTAACTATACATCTTTCCCTTTCCCAACACTCCTTGCTGAGTTGCACCACCACCTCTGCAGTTGTACTGGCTCAGGCATTTGTTTTGTCACTGGAAACCAGTTTTGAGAGCTGATGCAAGTTATGAGGAGGTGTTTGAGCCAGTAGTGCCAGAACAAAGGGCTACATATAGTGACCTAATTACACTTGCTTTTATAATCACACTTCCCTTCAGATCAAACTGAAGTCCCAGCCCTTTTGTGCCTCATATTAACAACTAGTCCAACTAGTCAAAGAGTGGAGAGGATAGCTCACAAATATTCAAAACACCTCAGCTTTTGAGGACTGTTAAAGAATTATCACATCCTTAATTCAGATCACAACTACATATACATGTATAGTTTGAGGCTTCTTAAAATACAAGGTAACATATAACTATTTAAGAAACTTACTCTCCAGTATTGTAATACCTTCTCAAGTAGAAAAAGAAATCCCAGTCCACATTTCCTCCTCAGTAATGTATGTTCTCATTATAGTTTGCACACTCTCTCATTTATACCCCATTAACAGACTCAATTAACTATGGATATCCTACCATGCTGCTTCCACAAAAATTATGGAGACTATATTCTAAAGTTAAACTTGCAGTTCATCGGTACACTCAGTCTTCTCCAGTACACTCCTTCTTCTTTAGAAACTGCATTAAGGAAGTTTCAAAAAACTACAGATTTTTGTTTCCATGTTTTACAAGGAATTATGTATTAATTTTGCAAATTCAGTATTGAAAATATTTTAAGTTAATATTCAGTTTGCAGAACTGAATAAAAGAACCTCCTCTGGTTTGACTTGTGGTGTATAAAAATCTCACTCCATTTAAGTTCCACTGCTTTCTAGGTCAATGACTCAGAAGAGTATCACAACTTGCTAAATCAGGCTACATTCTACTTTCATGCCGTTCAATAGCACTATAATTTTTCCCCTTGTAACAAACTCCTAATACTTCCTGATCAATGAAATAAAAAAATTCTTCCAGAGAGATCCCAGATTATAACACATCATACAATATATGAATCCTAGCTGATATTAAGAAGTTACAAAACTGCTATGCTCCAGAAGGACAGCTTTTAACTTAACCTATGAAAAGTAGGCAGACTGTTTTCTTCAAAGAAATAACAAAAACCATTCTGCTTAAGGGTTACTACTCTGACATCTTCCAAGAAGTAGGCTAATAACTCCTTTCTTAGCCTGACAAGTGAGAAAGTCATGAAGTGTTTTGTTTCCCAAGCCACACGCAGTTCTGGTATAGGATGAGACACTTCTGAAGGATCTCAGAAGAGAAAGGATGGGCTCAGAGATGCATAGAAAATCTTTAAAAGAAAGCAGCATACTTTCTCAGCAATTCAATTACCTGGATTTACAATACAACACAAGGGTAGAACAAACAACTGACAAGCTTGTTTTAATATCTTACTACAAGACTTGCTTTTAGCACTTTTGGTTTTTTTTTCATCTTCATCTTGGCGATATACACCATCTCTCAATATACGGCCTGCATCAGCAATAGTGTGACCAGCAGGACTGGGGAGGTGATTGTGCCCCTGTACTCAGCACTGGTGAGGCCGCACCTTGTGTTCAGTTTTGGGCCCCTCACCACAAGAAGGACATTGAGGTGCTGGAGCAGGTCCAG
>VZTO01004991.1:0-39305 GCA_013400615.1 Syrrhaptes paradoxus
AAGCCTCATCCAGCCTGGAAATAAACCCTCACGGAACTGAGTCTTACTGAAGTCATTCTTTCAATAGAAAGAGCACTACGGACATTTCCTGGTTAGCAAATGTTTGAATTTATGCAAATTCCAGTTCCTTACAATGCTGGTCACATCTGCTAAGAGAGGCACAGTGAGCTGCAGAATGCTATCTGCTTTACAAAGTGTCCACTTCTCTTTTTTCCATGTTGTTTTCCACCATATGAATCATAGAAAAAGAAGTTAATTTTCTGTTATTTTTTTCTTTTTAAGACTGAAAACTACACACTATCAGTCTGAATTATGACTTATCATCCTTTTTTCCTCTTTTCAGCACAGGTTGAATTTTGTTTCATCTGCCTCATCTGGTTTGAAATATCCCAGAGCCATGCAGCTCCAGCTGGAACAAAAATATTTCTACTGCATAATATAATCAAAAATGTAAACATAAAAAGTTAAATAGGTATCTGCAATGATTTGACTCTGTAGGCACAGGTATCTTTTGCTAGCAGCTCCCAGCGGAATGACCCTTTTTGCTTTTATTCTGGAAAGCATTTCAGCACCGAGCAGTCTTTGCTGATTTCCTTGGTGCTATTCACTGGCTGGACCGAGACAGGTGGCCAGCTGCTTTGTAAGACGAATGTTTATTCTTGCTAAAATCTGTGCTGTGATGTCATGCATAATTAAAGGAAAAGCATCTTACTGGACTGTGGAAGCTGAAGAGCACATAAACACGCACTTTATTTGTGCTAAAACTCAACTTTGGACCATCCACCCAGGTGACCACTTTGGCTCCCAGGCATGCCTGCAGCACGCAGACAGGTGCCTCGGGACGCAGGTGCTGGCATGTGCAAAAGTGTCAAAGTTTCACCTTCACTCCTAACTTGACATCATCCAAGGGTTCATACCGTAGCCACACTGCAAGCTGCAAATACCAGCACACTTGGCTAACTGTTGATTTATTTAAATGATGTTTTAAGTGCATTTAATTAGGTTCATATACTGACAGCCCGGTTAAAACCAGCTCAGCTTTGGTAGCCAGTTCCCTTCAATACAGATGGAGCTTTGTCTCATGGATTCCAACAAGGGAATCAGGACGACAAAATGAAAATTATCCCTCGCACATCACCCCCGGTACCTGGCAACAGGGAACTGCCCAATGCTGCTGCCCAGCCTGAACTGTCTGTACCAGAACAACCTTTTTCACCTTACACATTCTCTGCACATTTTTTAAACATTTGTAATGAAACACAGCTGTGTGTGTGTATGCACACACGGATACCCTAACACAGACACGGGTGTCAGTGTGTATATATATTTACACACATTTTGGGCTGTTCTCCCACTGGAACAAAACTGTATCTGTTCCCGAAAGTGATTATTGATCCCATCGAGTAGCTTCATCCTGCAAGATCAGATGTATTAGCTTCCATACTTTTGAACCTTTCTCACTGGAGAAAGCCTAAATCCCTTGAATATATTTGATTTAATAAGAATTTTTTGTCACTGTTTTGAATAATAAAAAATCATTGCAAGAAGCTACATGTTGTCCTGATGGAACTGTAAGTTCTTTGGGAACAATTTTCACATATTTTCCAACAAAGTTAGACGGCTTTGACCCGGATTCTAATGCTACCCTAGGGGGATTAAGCTGTTTAGGAGGTTGCATCAAGTTCCACACAGATCCCACGGAAAACATACTTGCTCCTCCTGGCTGCAAATTTTTAGGTGAGAGGTTGAGCCGCCGTCTGTGCTGTCCCTGGGCCAGCAGCACTACACAGTTTTGCAAAGAGACAGAACACTCAGAGTTTTCAGGGCTGGGATAAGTGGTCTTCCCGAACTAGGACAAGAGATGCCACAGATTCTTGAATTCACGGTTCTCCATTAAACTAGGATGAGCATGTTGATGCAAATCAGCACGCAGCCTTAAATTGCTGTATTTACTAAATCACTTTGTGATACAGTGACATAGTACTTTTAGGGGTCTTAATCTGACTCTTTTTAAACCATTAACCACAAGCTGGTATGAAAATGGCCCCAAAAGAATTAAACAGCAAGCTTCCCTGCTGTTATAAGCACTTGTAAAATAATCTGTAAACTTCTCAGTTCAGGTTTGACAGAGCTCTTGAGCATATGCCAATTTAAGGGTATGTAAGGAGTCCCTCTAGCTTACATCTGTGAACACTAGGGTGGGAAAGAACACTGTCAATTTATGAAAATATCCAAGAAAAGATCACTCTCTGGAAGTGCACATTTGCTAAATAATGTGAACTCATTACGAACACTTCACCTGAAGCTTTCCGGATCCTTTAATACAGTGGCCAAAGAAAGCTTTTGCAAATGTAAACCTGAATCAACTTAGATACAGAATCAGATTATTGGAAAATTCATGAAAGAGCCACAAAATGCTATAAAACCCAGCAGGCGTCCAAGGGCAGGTGACCATTGCAGTTTCTCACACCTGGGGATTGTTTTAACTTTTGACATTTCCACTTGCTCATATATTTTGTGGCAGGTGGAGGGGTCTGTTCCCCTGCAGACATCCCACAGGGAGGCTTCAGGTGATTCTAGATGTCAGGGGCTCCTGTGCTTTGACAGCTTCCTGCACCTGCCAGAAGCAAGGGTATTCTGCCCAGTTAGTAAGAGCTGATTAAAAGGAGAAACTGAGATGGGCTTTTACAACCCCTCCATATAAACACTGAAGGGTAAGGAGCAGCAAAGGTCCCTTCAGAATCGCCAGATCCTCTGAAGGCAGCCACAGCACTACTCCTTTTTCCGCCCTAGTGGCATTTCCACCACCAATCCTGCATCCAGCAGGTTTCCACTCGGTATCACACCTTAATATATATTTACAAGGGGGGGTGGGTAGGGCAGAACAACAGGATCCTCCCACCACAGCACAGACTAGGAAGTATTTGGCAATTTAGCACAAATGAATAATTTTAAATTGAAGAAACTGGATCTGCAATCATTACATCTTCTGTATTTTGAGTACTGTAATACATAACACAAAATGGTGCATTTTTAAACGCAAGAATAATGCAGAACGATTTCTGTTATCATACAAGGCAAATGTTGGCAACCGGCAGTATTTAAAAAGCAACAACAGGAGACAGATCAGGTGAAGTATTAATTTATATAGCATAGTAGAAATGCAACTACTCTGCAGGCTTTTTAATACTGTAAGACAAGAAAAAGATCAACTACATACAGTCAAACCTATGAAAGAAAACTAATCCACAGCATTTGAAAAGCAGCTTTGTATACCAAAATGTAAATATAGTTTAATTTCTTGCTGAGAATACTGCTCTAATTTTTGTAATACTTGTTTTGTATTTTTTTGTATTACATATGAGAAAGTTACATGTCACTGAAGTGCCCACTTCCTTTTAAACACTGGAACCACTAAATTAGAGCTATGTTAACAGTCACCATTAGAGCAAAAAAACCAACAAAACCAAAGTTGTCACTGTAGCAGGGCAAAATCCTACTTTGAAAAATGAGGTAAATAAATATACAACCTAAAAAGGTTTTCATAAAGCACATAAAGTTCCATTTTATCAATTCCTTTAGGAAAAAGGCTTTGCAAATGTATATCCAAAGCAAGTGTTAAACTACAGTTGTATATTGTTTGAGTTTAGGAGCTAGTGATGTGACATTTGATGCTTATTTTCCAGGTAACACAATAATATTTACTTAAAACCAGCAACTATGGGGCAACAATCATATATATGTTTAGATTTGTACCTACACCTTCAAGTAGGTCATTGAAGATACATTTACCCTGATAAAATTACTCAAAGGGCAACTGTAAATATTTTGCATGAGTTGCTGAAGAATGGCATTTATCAATTAGACTTAAAAAAAATCTTTTACACAGCAGCTTCATTTTTGAAAATGGAAATTCATTAAAAATCATAACAAGAATTAATGAAGCTAGAATCAAATCCAGCCTNTCATAAAAAGACAGACTTGAAACTTCAAAAATAACTTGGAAGTGTGCTTAAGTGTGTAAGCAAGTACTAGGACACCCATAATGTAATTCAAAAACTCTAAGCAATTAGCTAAATTTTTTAATTTGAGGCCTATTAACCTAAACTGTCTGGAGAAGCTGTTGATTCACTTGACTGTATGCATTCAGCACACAGTTTTTCATTCAGGAACAGGTACCAATGATGTGAAATAAACAGAGCAAAGTTCATAAAGCTCAGAGATCCGCTTGGGAACCTGAATCAATGAAAACACAGAAAAAGTTTAGATCACAAAAGAAACCAAAAGACAACTCAGAACTGTATGGTCAATATGCAAACAAAAGTTGCTGTATTTCTACATTTGTATTTGTATTCTGTTTACAAAGTTTGGATTTAGGACTTTCAAGTTAAATGCTTTTTTAATACAGAATAAGAAATAACTATCTCAATAAATCTATGGTAGTATGCACAGCTTTATCCTTCCTCTTAGGTCTGGGTTTTTAATTTAAAGCCCTCAAAAATATTACAATCAGTTGTGATGCTGGAAGAAGGAACTTCGATTGCAGAAGTTTATTCACACTTTCTTAATGAGCACACATTCACACCTTCTTAATCAGGCAGCCAAACCACTCCTAACTCTACAAGAAAGTAAGAGACAGAATCTTAAGAAACTATTATTTAACATTTTTAAACGGTCTACCACACAGTAAATTAGATTACCCCTAACCTGGAACAATCCTGCAGCAATGAAAATTGGATAGGATAATAGCAATAATGTTATGATAGCATCTATTTTTTGGAGTATCTCTCAAGTATTTAGGTACCAATGACCTACTAATGTACACAGTCCAAATGTAATTTCTGCTACTAGATTTGATTAGGAAATGAATTTTCCCCCATCATAAAAGAAATTGCTTTTTCATTGAAAGACTAAACATTTTCAGAATCTTTTTAATGATATCCCACATATTTTCACCACATAGAATTTCCATGCAAATAGTTTTAAAAAACTGTTTCTTCATAAAACCAGCTCAAGCTATTGTATTTATATGGTATCCTAAAAGGTATTACTTTAGCCTAATATTTCACCTCAAGAAAGCAGCTGCAAGACGGCTCTGTTGAAATTTCCTAAATGTTGGCTTGGGCCAATCCACCTTTTAGAAGAAACAGTCGGATAGATCTCTAGCACATATACAAAACAGCTGAGAATTTTTACTTAATTCCAGTTGTGTGGATCCCCCGACTTCATCTTGTGTTCATACAACATCCTTAAAGTAATGGCAGCAATTACTTTCATGTAAAATTATACTATTACTACTATAGGTGATTAATTTGTAGTGTCTCATTTGCTAAAGGAAATTGGGCAACCAAAATCAAAGGTTAGGATCATATGACAACACAGGACCAGAGCAACAGCAGAGTTCTGCAGAACATGGAAATGGCATGGCTTGGGAACTTCAATGCTGCTATTTTGAGTATGTCTGTTCTAGTAGCAATGTCTGTAATGATGCAAATCTTACTTTTAAATAATTTTGCTGTACTAGTATACACTCTCCTTTTAAGAACTCCTTCCCTTTCACAGTAATTTTTTACCTCGAAAAATGACAGGATGACTTCTGTTAACAAAAGACAAAGCATGGAATAGTAAACTCCAGACTTTTAAAAAAATTTAATAGTAAATATAAAATAGCTTAAAAAGAATCTATAAACCTCTTCTGAAAACTCTAATCATGCTTTATTTGTTAGTGTCCAATAAAACCAAGAATATTAGCTTGTTGCATCATTATTTTGCTCTAGAAGCCATTTGTTTAGTAAACTGATTCCTTTGGGAGACAGATGATATCACTATCATGATCCAAAAGAACAGGAACTACTATAGATATGTGACATTATTTTAGCAAATAAAAATATTTAAAATTTGTAATGAGCATACCCAGGGTTTTCTTTCAGTACTCCAGAACATCTTAAATAGAAGGCTTACTTCTTTTGGCTTTCTTTAACTTCGAATAATCTTCTTCCTTCTGTTAACAAAAACCAAACAAACTAACAAACAAAATACAAAAAACCGTAACACAAACAAAGCAGTAACACTAAGCTAACAGCTCAACTAAAAAGTTGTTTCTTAGTGAAATTATATAAGAATTAATAAAAGTTTTTATTTTACATCATAAATATAATTTAAAGTATGTTTATATGTACAGTGGATAGGTAATTAAAACTAGAACTATTTTGAAAATACCATTTTACGTGGTGGCAGCCAAGACTTTCAAAGCCAACTGATCATTTTTGGTATTCAAACTTGAGATAATGACAAAGGCTTACTCTTCAGAGAAGTGTTTAGCAGCATCCCCAGTCAGTACCATTGTATTTTAATCTGGAGGGAAGAGGAATCAGACTAATAAAGTTAATGAAGTCCCTCTCCTACTCCTGAGACTCCAGCTAAGGCTTCCCTAGACCTCTACAGCCACCTCACTTGGCTCCAGCAGTAGCAATGCGGCACTGGCAGCGTAGCAGGCAGACAGTGGGAACTTACTGTCTCCTGACGCTTCCCAAAAGTAGCTTGCAGAGCCCAGGTTGGTATCCATGCTACTCACAGCATGCCTGCGTGGAGAGGAACTGCACCTGTGACTCATGACTAGGAGAGGACAGTGCCCCTTCCCTATCCCAGCAGTGCTGCCAGACCAGCTACAAGCTCTCCACTTGTCCTGTCTGCCCACGCTGTAGAACTAGCTCCATGCTCACAAGCTCTAGAGAGGCTGAGTCATTCCCAGTGGCAGGCTAAGGACTTCAGCACTGAATTCGTATTATGGTGGAAGTCTCCCTTCAGTACTCAGACCCCTGGGGTTGTTATTCTCATAACCGCAGTTATTTTTTAGCTGCTGTTTGTCTTTTCTTCTTTGTGAGAATTCCTCCTGACTCCTACTGCTGTAGCATTGCGGAGCTTGGCCTGTAGCTAGTGACTCAGTTGTGGCCCTGTGGAAGGGCCTTTCCCAGCTGCAGCTGGAGGAGGCCAGCTCCGAGCAGCTGGGCTGGCGTTTCCCTACCAGCTCCTCTCTTCCCTGCTGCAGCCTGAGCTCCAGGGTACAAGTGTGTCCCTGCAGCAGGCCTGTGAGGCTGCTCTACTGGCCCTTCCCAAACTGCAAGGATAGCAGTCTGTGCTCTTGTAATTACCATTAAAAGTTACAGAATCGTCTTGCATTTGGTTTAAAAGCACAACACAACAAAAAGATGGCAGATAAAAGTTAATGTTAACAAATGCAAATTAAGTGGAAGAATCTGAATTATGGATACATACTCCTAAGTTCTTAATGAACAGTTAATGAGTACGCTGACAAGGTAAGTTTATATATTGCAACCATGTGACTAGGCAAAGGCACTTCAGACCAAGTATGGGTAATGAGACCTCAAACGGTCATGCTTCAAAAGAAAGATAAAAGGCAAGGGAACGTGGGTGACAATGGAGTTAGGTGTGTGCAACTTTTCCTCCTGGCTTATTCTGTAAAGTTATTGCACAGTATTTTCAGTTGGCTATTAGCAGATACAATACAATTGTACTGAGCATTGGAGACTCGAGACCTGTTCCTTCTAACAGGCCTAACTTCTAGGTAGTGAAAACACAGAGAATGTGGTTGTAAGGAGAAGGAGATAGAAGATACAACTGAGTTTTAAAGAACTGATATTTAGAAACAGAAGTGTAGTCCAGTAGTAGCTAAAAGCAATACTTAAGAATAATGAAAAAATATTTTGAAGAGGAATTTAAAAGTATGCACTACTACCACAGAGCAGCATCCAAAGGGTGAAAAAAAAAATAAAATCAGATTAGGAACCTACCTAATTGCTGCTGCTTACACCATCTAGTAATACAATAACAACTTAAACATATTAAAAAATAAGAGAATATAACTTTTAAAACCCATAATAAATTACAAATAGCCTTTTGGAACTCATTTCTACAGAACATTGCTGAATTCAAGCACTTAAGATGAGACACTTAGAGTCAATGAGAATGCCCATAGTTATATCAGACATGATAAAGCTGTTTTCTGTAGAATCAGAAAACCTGCTTCAGAAACATATTTACATTGAGTAACATCATTAAACATTTTCATTTCAGTAGTATCTTTTACAGGAGACAAACATTTTTAAAGCACACTTAAAATATGGTTAATGTTAATTTTGCCTGGTTAAGGTTAATTTTATCCAGAGTGGCCACAATGAGATTTCTTTTAACTGGAACATGCTAAAATGAAAAAAATTAAATTTTATTACCTATCTCTTAATTCAGGTCCTCAAAGACTGCATCAAGGCATGTGTGATTTTTTTTACCTGTCTTCTTCTGGCACAACCTTTCTTTACAGGTGCTTCCAGGTTGCTCTCCTGGATTGAGGAAGTCAGTTTTGAGGTCAGTGTTTCAAATGTCAGATACTCGTTCCCTGTAATCATCTTAAAGCACAGAAGTTTATACCTTCATTAGCAAAAAACCCCCAACATTTTACTTGTTAAAATGACCTACTTTTTCAAAAGGTGCCCTCATAAAACAAAGTTGAAATAACCTCCCAAATTACATTCGTTAGGTGAAAAAAGAGCACAACACTTTTCATCCATGTGCCCAATCTGTGAGAGATCATCCTCATAAAAATTGCACCGAAATATGCTCACCTATTTATTTTATTGAAATACAGGCAGAATAATAGAAAATTTCGGTTGTAAAGTACCTCTAGTGGTCATCTAATAGTAACTTTTACTCAAAACAGAACTAACTTCAAAGTTAGAACACATTGCTTTGGTCCCCATCCAGTCAAGTTTTGAGTATCTGAAATGGTAACAACTCTACAACCTCTCTGTGCAACTTGTTCCAGTACTCAACCACTCTGACTCTGAAGATTTTTTTTTCCTGATGCCCAGTAGGAATTTCTCCTGTTGCAACTTGTGCTTTTAGTGAAATTGTAATCAAACTAATACAAACTTCCGTGTGTGTCTAAGAGCACAACGCCTCACACACACTGCAGTCAGCACTACACAATTGATGAGGTCTGAGATCCCTTCCAGGAGCTGTTCGTTAATAGGGTTTCAAAATAAGACAGACTGAACACTGAAAATTTCACCATGTTAAACCTGCAAAAATCTTGATAAACTGTCTTAAAGAAAGGAAAAGAATTATCCCACCTTAAAAGTCCCAGATAAAAGTGTGTCTCTCCGACAACACAGGAGATCATCTTCCCTTTCACAAAGAAAGCGACAGTGGCTGACAACATTAACTTATATGGTAGAAATTTTAGAAAACTATATTGAGAATGATGGTAGAACATGATGAAAGTCATGTTCTTTATTGCTTAATGTTGTTTTAGAATATATTGAATTTGTAAGAACCAGTGAGAATGAGCCCTGTTATTTACTGTACCTGTTCAAAGTTAGATTTGGAATGACAACTGGTTGTTTTAGCAATGCAGTCCTTAGAATGGCAAGCTGCTTTATTTTCTTCATTTTTGGTGATGCACGTTGTATAATTTAAGACAGATTCATGAATATTTAACCCTGCTTCTTCATTTGATGTCTTTGTTTGTTGCTGTGATAAACCAAAGTTTGTCATTTCATTGTCTAATTTACAAATTTGCAAAGGTACTTTCTTTGACTGGTGTTGTTTCTCAAGAACTTGAGAGGTATTTTGACTTGCAAACTTTTTTCCCCTTCTTGCACTGTAAGTAGGAGATGGATATGTATTCAGACTCAGACTGATGTTTGATTTCTGAAGCACTGACCCAACATTCTTATGAAAGGAAGGAGAATTTGTCTTTTTGTGATTGACTTCACTTGAATTCCCACGTGAAGCTGAGTTACCAGAAAAATGAGAATTAGCCATTTGTCCACCAGACTCTGTTTTGCATCGAAATATGGGTATGTCACGTTTTGCATTTGTTTTCACATTCATTACCTTAAGTATGCTGCTATGAGTAGGATTTTTGACTGACATATTTTGAACGGGTTTGTAAACCTGAGTTATGCTGAACTTGCATGCACTCAGCATAGAAGATGAAACATCCATAATTTTTACTGGTGAATGTGTTCCAGCATTTTCTCTTTTCTTCCCATCAATTTGATTTGTGGTCTTCCCATTCATTTGCATCAACCTTCCTTTGAAAATTGGTATAATTTTGCTGACTTTTTGGGGAGGGAGTTCAAAGGCTGAATTTACAGGCATTCCTAAAGATTTCACAGCTGGTAACTCTGGTACTCCTGGTATTTGTCTATTATTCATTGATTTATCTGTTGCTTCAACGCTGACCTTTTCTGTACCCTTACTGCTACTCAAAACAGCCCGTGCTTCTGGCTCTTTGTCCAAATGCTCCATCCAGTGCCTGTTTCCCATACTGCACGGTGAAGAAATTCCAGGCAAAGTCTGTTTCCTTGGGGGAGCCTGCGTTAGAGATACTACACAAACCATCTCACCGGCCAATTTAATATCCTTCGATTTTATTTCCTGCAATACAAGAGTTGATAAATTGAATGAACTGGATTTAAAAATCTGATAGTGCCACATAACGCATCACTATATGATATCAACCTAATAAAACTCACAATGTATAACCATACATTTTCCTGTTTTGAATTAGAATGAACTACATTTTAAACAACATTTTGTTGTCACTATAAATGAAGATTTGTTTTCTCCTCCCCCTGTTCTTTGTTTACTAACTATGCTGGAATATCTTATTTCTCAGAGGGAAAGACTTAAATTACAGTCATTATCTTGGTTTAGTGCTTTCCAGCTGAGTAATGCCTACCCCTTTTGAGGGGGTCTGCAGGGAGTTTGACTGACAGGACTCTTAGTCTCTTAAGACTTCTAAGGGCATCTGCATTCTGAGCAAAAGACACTTTGGAGGTCTATAAAAACTGCAGATGACACAGAGGAGCCATTCTAGCTTTGATCACTGAAGAGACATAAACAGGAACTGCTTTCTGAAAGAGGATTATAGTATTTTAGAATCTCTGCGATTTGTGTCACTATTCTTTGTTCAGAATTAATTACTTCATTTCTTTTTTTCACACACTACTACCACCAAAGAAATTTGAGTCTCAGCCTTTGTCACAACTTCATATTAAAGGAGTTTTTATTGCTTGCCTCTTTTCCATCACCAGCCCTGGAGTAAATCTTATGCTTGAGTGTTTTTAAATGAGTAAGTTCCACAGAAATTTATATTTTTCTTGGTTTGTTTTTTTAACAATAAATTGTAATAGTAATTGTTATTTTTACTATTGTTGTTGTTAGTATTGTTGTTATTATTATTATGGAAGAGGTGCAAGAAAGTTCTGGATATCCAACTGTAAAATACGGTCTACAGAGTTGCAAATATTGATTGTGACTAATTAACAGTAAGTCCAATTTTTTAATGTATTTGTAATGTGGACAGCAACATAACAATGGTAAATAGCAATCTAATATTTAATTACACATTTAATTAAAAGTAACATGATTGATAGTTGCTTGTTGTAAAAAGCATAGTTTTACGCTCTTATTGTGTTCTGGATATGATAAAGACCACTTCACACCATGAAAAAAGTACATGCCATTAATATTTTCATTTAAAAAAAAATCTTACACGCACCAGAGCCCTGGCGAATTCCTGTGTAGCATAAAGCGCTTTACTTGTCATCTTTACTGGAAATCCACATAGATGTGAAAGATTACGCTTCATGTCAGAAAGAAAAGAGTTCAACACACTTTCTGAATCTGTTCTAGGGAAATACTGCACCGGCTGACTTCGAATGCAACTTAAAGGGTACCTGAATTAAGTGTTCAGGGATACATAACGAGTTTATTTCCGTTTCTATAATTATGAATCATCTTTGTTAAGAAGAAAGCATGAACATGTCTAAAGCTTTTTCAAAAAGGTGAACAAAAGCACTTACTTTCTGAAGCGACAGAAGCTTATAAAGTTACAGGACTTCAACATGATTATACCATATTAACCTACCACAGTAAAGATTGCTCAGTATAAGCAATCCTTAGTCTAGTCTTTGCTAGCAGGAAAATTTTCTTTAAAACAAATCTTTGTTGGCCATATTTTTACAGAAATTTAACTCTTCCTTTTACATCACCATTTAGAGTGGCATTATCGTGTTCACAGAAGCTGTGAAGAAAACTCTTCTATTTGGCTTGCTATCATTCAACACCAGGAAAAGAGACTTGACCAAATATTTCGGTCCAAATTGTCTAGTGAAACAATTCTGCGCTGACTTCTATGAAATTATGGAAGAATAAAATGTGGCACATTCAAAAATCAAAATTTAGATCCTCGCTAGAGGTGCAGTAGAGGAAATATAACAAAAATATTATGAAAGGATACGTAAAGAACCTTTCCTCAATTGGTTTGAAGTAAACATTACAGTATATTTTTGTGTCTTCAAGATCTTCTGGAAGAATATATCCATACTGAAAAAAAATCACAAGCATGTATTACAAATACAAACTCAATTTGTACAAAAAAAAGGGAGGGAAAATTAAAGCAGTGTATATTGTTTCTTACCAGATTCTTCCAGTGCATCTGCAATTCTTTATATGAACGGAAAGGAGATTCTGGAGGAATTATGTGGCTGATGTTTATGATCTGACCCATTTTCATGCTGTGCATAGGTAAAGAAGGGATGCTTAGAAAGGGTGTCATAAAACTCAGCTGAAAATACACAGGACTTTTGGGAAAAAAAAATCTTATTTTTGGCATTAGAAGTATTTATGGATTATTTTTATATTTTGAGGACTAATACCTTTAGCTCATAAGTTTATGACAGAACAATAGTAATATTTCTTGAAGTACTGAAAAGAACTTGGCACCTACAAGTCTAATTTCTCTTGTCTGTAATACCCGCTACCAGTGAAAGTGGAACAAAAGCAAATCTATCTTTACTTTTCATATTTTTATGATGAAAATCACAGGTGAAAATAAATTGTGGCAAAGATAGAATTATGTTTTTCTTTGAATTGACACTTTCTGCTAAAAATATATTTGAGAAAAATAATGCTTTTGCGTATCACAGAAGTAGCAGAGAAATTACTAGAATAGAAATAATATTTAAATGTGTGATTTATGATTAGCTGATTAATTTTTCTCATTTTCCATAATGCTGAGACCATAAAAGTAAAAAGGAAAGATTCCTGAATGTAAAACAGAAGGTAAAACAGAAGTGTTCTTATCACTAATATCGAATTCACAATTTGTATGGCAAACATTCCAGGAAATGTTTGTTTTTGCTGCAATGTAAACAGAGTCCTACCTTGGCAAAACATAGCACCAGTTACTTAATATGTAATGTTGGTGAATAACTGTATTTTCATTGCTGTCAAACAGCTTTAAGGTGTTGGCAGAAATATCAAAATCTCCCAGCTTAGGAAAAAAAAAAAAAGTTATTTGCAAATATTTTTACAGCAGTACAAAATTAAAATTTTAAAAAATAATTGTGTATCACAAGACACTGAAGCTTATACATTTTTATTCTTTTATCAGCTCTCATAAACTGATTATTTCAGAACATATTCCCATTACCAAATTGCACACTATCTTATCTTAGAGCCTACACTTCCGAAAGTTATGCAAGTACAAGGTTTAAAGGTTATTTAAATCAGTGAGATTTAAACTTTCTTGGAAGCATTTTCATAAGTAAGAGTACAGAAGGAATTTCTCAAACTAGGAACAGTCTCACTTCCATGCACATTTTTTTAAAGTTTGGAAGAAACCAGCAAAGCCTGACAAATATGCCCTTGTATGTATGAACACATTCAACAAAGGCGACATGGCTGTCACAAAGGATGGTAATTTTTCAACCTCAGAAATGATTTCTTAAAAAAAAAAATACTAATAATGCTTACAATCAGCAGGCTGCTCCAGTATTTTGGAAGCTGCATAGCAAATGAAGTAGATTCCAGAATAATTATATACAGGGACTTTAAACATAGTGCTGACAACTTACCTGTAGCTTCACTTTTAAGATGTTACTCAAAACTGTCTATGTATTGCAGTGAGACAGTGAAGGCCTTCTAGAAAACACTGCTAGAAGGAAATCTAGAATCATAAAGACACTTCACTGCTATATTCTCACACCATTGTGTGAAAGGTCTCAATAATTAGTCTAGAATCTCAATTTTACAATGCTTGCTAGAATGCATCAATATAGATACAATATGGAAGTTACGCGCCTATAACAGACGCAGATAGTCAGCGAATGTGATTACTGGCTTAATGCATTTAGAAATAAGCACTTCTGTTCCCATCATGCTAATTGCAAGTCACCTAACATAAAAGAAGATAAAGACTAACAAGACAAACAGAATCATAGAAAATATAACTGTTTTATACCTCAGGTGGTGGCAACCGGATTGAGCAAGCCTCCACACTGATGCAAAGCTGTCTCTCTGATACATTGAGGTCCATAACTAAAATAAAAACAAAGCACAAAGCCCTGTTTCGTACTACAGTTCATCTGTTAGACAGAAAGCTAAATTAAATGTTTATTTAAAGTAATCATTAGCCAACATGTTGCATTTAAAAATCAAAAGGCTAGACTTCCTCAGCATGGAAACGAAAACTAATTGTATTTTAACTGTGAAAATAGAAAATAATAATGAATTACCATCCATACAGTACAACTCCCTAGGAACTCATGGCTTTCAACACAACTGGATGCTTGATACTTGTATCATTAATACGTAAACACCCATTTTCGAAGGAAATGTAGTTATCATAACCCTTGGCTCTACTGAGTCATCTAGACCAGTAGTATGCATGCAGAAGTGGTGAGCAGGAAAGGCCATATGGGTAAGGTAAGCCTTTATTGACACATCTTCAGAACATTCACCCAGGTCTGGGCAAGCTGTAGCACAATGACTGAATGTATTATGTTCCTCAACATATCTCCCTTCTGTAAATTTAGGCTTCAATATCCCCAAATGTAATCTTTAACTTTTATACTGGAAAAAAAATACTACTTTATAATTTTTGCAATAGCTAAGCAGCATGCCTTGTGACTTAACTTTTGTGAACAGCAAACCGTACATACAAGACAGTTGCTTTAGCTCATTTTCCTATCTATCACCATGGAACTTTCACATCACTTGCAAGACTCATAATTTGAGGCAAGTGCATTTAATTGTAATAAACGTAACTTTAAATTCTAAATTTCAACCTATGGCTGTAGATCAACAGTAAAAAAATTGCAGCTGGAGTTGCAAGGTGCAGTTCAGCTGACAACTATTACGTACAGAACATCATATGCCATCAAGTGTATTTGACTGAGGTTATTTCAGAAAAAAAACTAAAAAACATTGTGTTGGTAATACCAAGATCATGGCAGCATGAAAGCACATAACTATACCTTGCTCTCACAAGTTTACCATTAACAGAATATTGTACTTACCAACAGCATTTTGCCTTCCTGAATGAGACAAAAAATCTTTTCCTTAATAAATAAAATAGATAGATGTTATTTTCTAAACCATATGCCTAATATCTTTATGCAAAAAAAAAAAAAAGGGAGAAATCACAGAGTTTCGTTTGTGTGTGTCATGAATGCTGAAAAGTTTGTTCCTTTTAAGGAGAGAAAAACCCCTCTGTCAATTAACTTTTCACTAATTCATTAACATCTTATATAAAAAAGAAAGAGATATTAAAGTATATTAGTGAGCAACAATTTATACACCCTTTTTTTCCTCCCAGTAAGGAATTTATAAATAGAACTATTTTAGTTGACTAACAGTTAATAAATTTCTCAGGTTCAAAAGCAAATCTGTACAGTACGACTGCATACTTTCCCATCTATCTTCATTTTTGCTTAGCTTTAGCAACATACATGAGTAGACAAGCAGCGAGTACCAAGGTCACATTGCTGTTAGTCACTGTCTTTCATTGAAAGCAGGTTTAAACCAGCTACCATCTAGCCCTCTGCTCCTATCTGCTGTTCCTACATAAGTTGATTTCCTTCAGAAAGCTAAAGCCCTAACAGAATTAAATATGGCCAAGGACGTTAAGGGTAACAGGAAGAACTTCTATAGGNTGCTCAGTCTCACGTCTGTGCTTGGCAAGATCATGTAGCAAATCCTCCTGGAATCTATGCTAAGGCACATGGAAAACAAGCACGTGTTAACAGGTAACAGGAGTTAGTAGAGAGATGTCAGACAAAGGAACTACCATCTAAAAAGACAGAACTTGGTAGAAGGACATGGTCTGATAGAAAAACACTTTTGGATTAGAAAAGCATGCAAATCATGTGCAGAAGTGCCACTGATGAAGGCATAAATCTGAAAAACAGGCCAAATTTTTAGAAGACATTTACTGTCCAGCAATATTTGGTTTGGAAATCATTAAGCTGGCATGTTGTGTTCAGTTGAAATAATTATTACAAAGATGACGAGGAAGATGGAAAAGTGAATTATATGTCCAGTGAGATTGTTACCTTGAATCACTGAACTTGAACAAAGAAACAATAAAAATGCAATCAAGGAAAAAAATCATAGAATAAAATAAATCAATGAAATAATTTAATATAATGAATGAAATAATGATTGCAATTAAATAATGATGGAAATTAAATTATGGAAAATAAATGCAGCACTAAAGAACTGAAAACGAAATGCTTGCACTCTGACCCAGGTGAGTCAAATACCTTGCACCAAGAGATGACCAGCCTTGTTCCATCTGGGTGCAAGTCTGGCAGTAAGTGTGTAGGAGAGACAGGACTGGAGAATGGCTGGACTAACTGTTTGTGGTGCTTCCAGCTAAAAACATCAGTGAGAAAAGAAAAACACATTATTAATCATTTAACAGGGTTTTTTTAAAGACTTCAGTCAAAATTTAAGCAAAGATACTGCTACTGCATCTTGAAGCCAAATCCTAATATATGTTACACATCTTTACTTTTCATCTACAACAAGTTAGCACATTATCTGATATAGACATTTAGATTTCACACATCATGAAAATAAGGTGCAATACAATTCATCTAATGTTTTCACAAGGCTGATAATAGACTTGGGGAAAAGATTGATTGAACCCTATGGAGTACTCTACTAGATATGCATCTCTTTCCAGAAAATAGGCACAACATCCAAAATTTACATATTAAAGTATTAATACACATTAAGTCTGCTGTCAAACTCAAGACCAGAGACATTTTCTTTCAATCACAAGAACAAGAGATAAATGTAGCTTTCTTCACCCAGCAGTACTAATTGCCTGCCTGCTCGCCTGTCCTGCATAGCTTGCTGTGACAGCTAACATTGGTCAAGAAAAATAAACTAACTCCAATTAGTTAAATTAATATACCTCCAAAAGGATGTTTCTAATGAGACCCTGCAAGGATCTGCTTGAAGCTCCTTCTTATTTAATACTACCAAGTACTACTAGACTGCTGGTCTTGGAAAATCTATCAATGATAGGTCAGTTACACATATCAACATAAAGAAGTTTTGTAAGGTACACATATTTGAACAGGATATATCTTACTAATCCAGAAATGCATTTACACTTCTTGGATCAAAGAAAAATACACCCAACTGGCTGTGCAAAAAATCGCAAGAGCTACTGGCTTTGATTACTGTCAGTCTTTTGACCCAGCAGTTTTAGTGCACCCACACATACATTCATAAAATCCACAAACTGCATACTAGAAGATAGTAAAGCACATCCATAATGGTCTAAAAATATATCAGCTGTTAGGCTCATGGTTTCCATTTCTTCTCTGGTTTTGTTTTGTTTCTCTTAGACACATCCCTACCTGTGGAACCTATAGGGTACACGCAGACAGGATGACATCAGCAGGGAGCTGCAGGTCTTTGGCCCAAAGGACAGGTCTGTAGTTGCCTCGAGGCCAAACCCCAATGCCCCTGAGCAGGATCAGGATCCCACTGCAGCAGAGAAATCTAGTGAAATTGCTCAGGAACTCCTTAAAACTTTTGACTCTAACAAAGTATACTTACTATACCCACATTTGTAAGAGATATTTTGTCTACAGGACAGACTTTTTTACCCTGAAACTTGGCTTCTGTAGTGCAAATTGCATGCCCTATGGAAAATACTCATCTCTGTCAACAGCAACTGCAGACAAGTGTAACAGTCTTAAGAACTGTGACATCTCTCAGCACTTACGGTAGCTCCTTGTTTCTCTATGTAGGCTTGACATATTCCTGATTTGTAAAATGGTATCTACAAATTAAAAAAAAAAATCAAGTGTCTGAAATTAAGGGGTGTTTAAGCAAATCATAGATTAAATTATGTTTCATCAGTGCTTTGCTTACGAAAAACACACTAAGGAATTATTAAAGCAGACACCATGTGCTGTATTTGGTGCTGGAGCAGGGTCCAGAGAAGGGCAATGGAGCCGGTGAAGGGTCTAGAGCACAAGTCTTACAAGGAAGGGCTGAGGGAACTGGGGTTTTTTAGCCTAGAGAAAAGGAGGCTGAGGGGAGANTCCAACCTTAATGATTCCATGATTCTATGATTTTAAAGGAGAATGATACCTTAAATTAGTTCAGGCAGTTGTCATAGTGTAATCTAATTTCCAGGTCAAGATATATTCATAAGCAAGCAAAAGACTGCTCAAAACAAAATCACAGAACTCTGCCCCTGCTGCTCTCATTGTGAATTGGGTGGCATCTTACCAACTGAGTCCATTCTGTTCTACAAATGGTTCACCATCTGAAAAGGCCATTTCATCAAAAGAGGAGAAGACATAAACTGTCATCTACATCACTAATGCACAAAAATAAAAGTTTGCTTTAAATTATGTTATTTTACTTATTCTTGATCCTCAAACAAAACACTTCTTAGAGATATGCACGTATGTGTGATGGATCCACCTGACTCCTAGCTGTACTTTGGTTCAGGCTGACCAAAAAGGAACAGGCCTTATGTCCTTGGAGTGAACTTCTGAGCTGGAAAGCCCCTGGCTCATGTATAAGGAAGTGGAAGAATCTTGAAAAATATTTCAAAAGGTGGTTTCCAAACTCAAAAGTACAAGACAACCAAAATACAGAATAAGATATCACAGCTAAACCAAAGACATCTATCTTGTCTATACTATTGAGTAGCAGCCAACTACTTCACCCCATAAATATTAAAATCAAGATGGGCCCCATTTGAGCTCTCCCTGGTATGCAGCTGGACTGCACACTAGGTGACTCTCTCCTTGAGCAGGGACACCTCTCAAGATTAGAGATTCCTTACCCGAGATGAAAAGATCCTTCCTTACCTAAGGCAGAAAGATCCCTTACCCACAACAGATCCTCGTTAAGTGACTGATAGAATGCCGAATTAATACTGTGAAACATTACTAATCCATTTAGCTACTCAGACACACTGGAACAGGTTGCCCAGAGAAGTTGTGGATGCCCCATCCCTGGAGGTGTTCAAGGCCAGGCTGGATGAGGCTTTGAGCAACCTGGGCTAGTGGAAGGTGTCCCTGCCCATGGCAGGGGGGTTGGAACTTGATAATCTTTAAGGTCCTTTCCAACCCAAACCATTCTATGAGTCTATGATTCTATGATATTATAAACGTATGGATAATTCCATTAGACATCAATTGTTGACCAAGTCTGAGACTAAGATTGGATCCAGCTGCACCTAGTCTCCCAAAAAGAGTTTAGAAAGCAACGGGGTCCATTCTGAACCTCGTAACTCAACAGGAGGGTCCTCTCTACTCTTCATGCCTCTGGTCTCTATATGAGTCATTCTAACTCAATTTTCCTTTGTATGTTTCTCCCATACAGTAATTAATACAGTGAACCTTGCCATCAAATTTATTAATCTTGTGAAACCACTGTTAAAACTTTGTTAAATTCCACCAAACTTATGGAACTCTGACATATTATTTTACCTCAATAAAATATATTGCTGCATTTCTCTTTTGAGTGAGGTGTATTCTGTTCGTCCACAACAGTATGTGACCACATATACTTATTTACACAGTGATACTGACCGGCATTACAACTGAAATTTGATTTAGTGTTCCAATAACAGGCGCAGAAAGGATGTCTTGATGCAGGAATAATAACTGTCTATAAAAAAAAGTTGTAAAAAAACTCAAAAATCATTTTCCGTACTTAATTTTCTCAGCTTGAATTTATTTTCCTCACCTTCTGCACACATAATACATCCCATTTTTAATCAGTTTCCAGTGGTTCAGTATTATATTGGACTAGTCCAAGTTACTTGCTCTTAAACTAACCACAGTGGTCTAAGACAAAGACAGGCCTTTGTCACATGAACAGAACTCTCCAAAAGTGTTCCTTTTGGCAGAATTTCTCATTTATTCCCTTTCCGATTCAACAGAATGACATAATTCTTGGTGAACACTGAGGACCATGCATACGTTTTCCGAGTATTCTTTTCACTCAGTCTCAACCTATATAATGTAATACAGTAACTCCAAAGATGTACCTAAAACATTCCAACTTTGCAAGTGAACACAGACTAATTTTAACCATTTATGAATTCAAAGTAGGTGGCCTAGTTAGCTAATGACATTTAAAATGTAATAGAAATGTGGGTTTTTCCCCAACAGCTAGCAATTCCCTCACCAAAAAAAAGCCCCTGTTTTGAACAATTCTATACTGTTTGCTGTTGATAAGAATTTTACTGATTTTATTACAGCTAATTCTAGTACTGCTAATAAAGTCTTTGAATAACAACCATCAATGGCTTCGAAAAATAATAAACCTCAGAATTCTTTACCTGCAAATCTTTATCTGTGTAGTCCTTGTCTCAGTTTCTGGTATCTGAGAACTCAGTGTCACAGTAGTGGCACAGAGTTTTTGTAGCTCCGGCAGACTGACAAAGAACAGAGACTGGTGGCTGGTGTCATTCATGTTATATTGTTGATTGCGCCAAAGCAGCACCTGAGTCTTAAACGAAAAATTTCAGTTCACTTTTATAAGGCAGATACTTGTTTACAGAAATTTGCAAGTATATGGTATTACATAAATGAATAATCAAATATGTTCTGATTATGTAGGCAATGTAACATGATTTGGTCAACTAAAACAGCTCAATATACTTTTGCTATAAATAATGCATTAGACTTGAAAAAAACCTGAAAAATAACTATTTACAAGAGTCAAAATATTCAGAGTAAAGATAAGGACAAAAACATCCTTTCCCATCCTTTTCTCACTTTACACTGGAGCTCAAATCTATCTGGGATCGCTCTGCGATGTTGGTCCCCTCCTGTCTGGCAAGAAAGTTTAATTCCCAGGAGATCAACAACAATCTCTTCACTAAGTCATACAAAGACCATGGCTGTCCTGCTGGAGACATTAAAAACCACAGAAACATGGGGGGCACGCTGGAAATATTTTCCTTTTTCCCCGCACCAGGCTCCCTTGGTAGGGGCACAGGGAACACTTAAATCCATCTCCCCTCAAGTGACAAGTGAACACTGCATTCTAACCTACGCAGAACGGAGTACAGTCTTACACCAGACTGAAAGATCTACTAATCCAGAATTGCAATTTGTTCTCCCATTCTTGCTCTCCAAGGAGAAATGTATGAAGAGCAGCATTTTGTCTTGGTGGGAATTTTTAATAAGTACACTTCTACATACTCATCGAAAGTTGAAGAAAACATAGCTGGTATTTGGAGTGGAATGTGATTAGACGCATAGTGGTCGTACCAAAGCTGTCTCTCACATCCTAAGCTTTGCCTTATAATAGAAGCTATTGACTATATTTTGTGTTCAAGAGTATGAGACCTTTTTGGGCTCAGGCCACAACCCTTATCTTGAAGTGCACATGACCTGATACTTCATGCGAAGTTAGAATACAGACTACATGTGCATTCACTGCCATAACACTGAGCATATGTGCTGCAACTCTGTTAACTGTTTTTTTTCCTAAAAAGCACCAAAAGGAACTGAAACAACTAGAATGTCAGACTGAGAATGTGATTCTTTGATGCAATACTAACAAATATCATGTGAATGGGAGTAATATAAAATTACAGCTGTTATCCTGCCTGTTGTACACTCCTATGTATTGCAGCACAGGCCAGGCTCAGTGTAAAGGAAATAGAATATTTATGACAAAAAAAAAGCATCTAACATTTTGTTATTTAAAGAAAAAACACCTTTTAACTACAGCACTTTTCTCAATCAAAGTGTTTCAGAGAAAACAGGCAGGTAGAAAGCCTGCTTATGATGAAAAGCCAAGAACAAACACTGCACACCAGAAAAAGCTGTTTTAATAGTTCTCCCCCCTCCAAACCCTAAAACCCTTTCGGGAAATGGTCCTACCAGTGCAATGAAGACAGCAATAAATATTCTGTTTACAAATTTTATGAAGTCAGCAGGCATTCACCTGTAAAACAATTTCTCAAATCGTGATCAAAAAATGATGAACTGGAAACATTTTTTGAGGAACAATGTCAAAAATAATGTTGATGTACTGATTTTTCTTTCCCCTGCTTACATTAAAAAGATTAACCTTAGTCACACTCTAGAAAAATCACAAGATCAGTGTTTTATAACTACAATTTTAAAGAAAATGTTTCCTTGTTTATTACCTTTAAAGGGAAACACATTTCAAGTTTTTTCTAGCAATCATGAAAAGAAGATTTTTTTAAAATGCCAGCCAAGATTATCACTTCATCAAAGAATTCCAAAAGCTACAGCTTAAGGGAAAGGACCATTTTAAACAAATGAGAAAAAAACCTTGCCCATTTGCAAACAGAAAAGAAAGGCTGGGTCCTTAGCTTTCGTAATGTTGAAAAGAATCCTGAAGGGACAACTGGGGATTTTTTTGTGGCAAAGATGTTGCAAAACATGCTGCATCACTGCAGTGATCTGCCTGCTGTTCGACACCAACTCCCCTGTGGGAACCACTGGCTGTATTCACCCTAACTTAAATCTTTCCACTCTTCTTAAAAGCTAATGGGACAGAGTGCTTGCAAATGGCTTCTCCCTTCAGGGGAGAGGATAAAGAGAGAAGTAGCAGTTAACACAGAACTACCAGTTATAAATCATAAGAAATAAACTCAACTGCCTTCTGTTGGGAGGAGAACTTGACATGTGTGGGAGAAATTACATCGCACAACACAGAATCACAACACATGAACTTGAAACTACCACAGAGCTCCTGCTACGCTGAACAGGACATCGGTCAGAGAATGGCTATCACTGGCTTTCTGTCAGAACAAACACGTAAATCACACAGCTTGGCGGTGGTATTTGTTATTTCCAGTAACGACCTGAAAGGCGGAATGAAGAACACCAAACTGTGAGAAACAGCAACTACTCTTCCCGTTAGGCTGACTGTGATGAACTAGAGACAGGAGATTGTGGCAGCATTCAGTGAAAAGCATGAAGCTGTCCCGCACACTGATAACCAACAGCACACAGACAGGGTACAAAACAACCACACGAGCACCAGCTTCGAGGCAAGGAGTCACATTGAGTAAACAGGTCACGTTGAGTAAATTTTACATCACTGAAGTTATGCTGTAAACAAACCCCACAAAAAACCCTAGCCAGCCATCTCCCTGGAGCGTGCACACGGGGGCTATTTCTGTTGAGGTGCCCAAGTAATGTAAGCACTGGTAGCACAGTGCAGGGTGTTGCTGTGACAGGGGAGACCCATTCTGGCCCAACAAACAAAGCCATCAAATGCATATGAGGCCAGAGCAAAGGAACCGGGCTTTTACCTTACACAAAACTGAAGGAAAACAGGGTGGCCGGTGGGTGAAAGGACATCAACAAGAGAAGGGGAAGGCGCTGTTCACTGTACCCTCAGCCCAGCCGCCAGCAAGGCATGCGGGGCAGGGGGTGCCACAGGGAAGCCTCGGCTCAAGGCCCGCGGCAGAGCTCTCCCCTGGCGGGGCGAGGGGCTCCTGCGGCACCCGGGAGCTGCTGGGGAGCTCTAAGGCAGCACCTCTGGCAGGGACGCTCCTCAGGCCGCCTCCGCCGGCTTCCCTCAGGGGCCGCGCGGGGCGGTGAGGCAGCCGCGTGCCTCCCGCCTTCGGCGCGAGCCACCTCCGCGCGCAGAGGGGGCGGGCTCGCGTGCTGCACGCGGGGCGGCCACCGGCGCCTCAGGGACCCGGCAGGGGCCCGTCGTCAGGTGCTCAGGACTGCCCGGGGCGGGCGGGCGCGCGGGTGACCTCTGCGGCCAGCCTGCGGCCCGCTGGAACACCGGCCAGGAGAGGGGAGGGTGGGCGCTGCCAGCGCGGGAGGGGCGCGGCGGCGCGGTCCGGCATTCACCGCACCCGAGCGCTGGGGCAGCCTCCCCTGGCAGCGCCTTTCATCGCTGTGGGGGAGGAAGCCGCGGGTTCGAAGCCCAGCACAGCCTGTGGTCACGTGAAGGGCGCACCTCAGGCCCGCGGCGGGGGCAGAGGGCGGGGCATAAGGCCGCCGTCCCCTTCACAAGTCCCTCCTCCGCGGCCACCTAGGTCGCCAGCCTGACGCCTTCTTTGAAAGGCATTTCTCTCCGCCAATGAGAAGCCGGTATGGAGAAGGAGGGTGGAGGGGCGGGGCGGCGGCAGGCGGTGATAGGTTTGCGGCTCGGCCCTAGTCGGCGTGCACACCGGGAAGCGGGGCTGCGGCTGTGGGCAGCGCTGTGCGGTGGGGGACATGGTGGGTTCCAGCGAGGCCGGGAGCGAGCCGTGGCGGGGCCGGTACTACCGGCTGGAGGAGGTGCAGAAGCACAACAACAGCCAGAGCTCTTGGATCATCCTGCACCACCGCATCTACGATGTCACCAAGTTTCTAGACGAGGTGAGTGCCCGGGGAGAAAGAAGAAGCGCTGCCGGGACGCTGCGGGTACGGACGCTCCGCGAATCCCTCGAGGGGGTGCAGGCTTGCCCGTTGGCTTCCCCGGCTCCCCGCGCTGTGTGCTGGGGCGCGGCGGCAGGGACGGGGCGGGGGCTCCCCCCTTCCGGGCTTTCTCGTCGACCGCTCCCGGAGCGGGGACGGGATCCGGCCGCCGTGGGTGCGGCCCAGCAGGGTGCCGCTCTCGGCCTGCCGCGGGAGAGTTCTTGAGAAACAGCCGGAGAGCAGCCCCGGGCCTCGGCTGCAGCGGGGGAGCGGGGGGGGGTGGCGCGGGGGCGGCTCTAACGGCGGCAGCGGGGCCGCGCGAGGGCAGCTGTAACGGCTGGGGGCGGGGGAGCAGCAGCAGCCTCTCGGGCTGGTAAAACCCGCGTGGGCTCGGTGGGACCTGTTGCTAGGAACCGCTCTCTCCCGTCCCCTGCCTTTAACCTCTGTGCTTCTGTCCCCAGGGGCTTCGTGCCCGTCCCGCGCTGCTGGCGGGCGTGCGGGGCGGTGCTGCCAGGCTGCGGGAGTCCAAGCTCTGGTCCCGCGGTCAGGGTGAATGCTTTTGTGTTTGTGGGTTTTTTTCCACCCACCCAGTTAGCGGTTGATATTTTTGGTCATTTGTTGATGGTGACTATCAGTGATTATGTCAATTGTTCATGGTTAATAAAGAAGCATTTTAGTTATTGGCCTAAAGCATGCTTATATGGAGATGCAGAAGTGCAACTACTGAGCAGTTTTTTTTCAGTATTAAATGTAACTAGGATTTATTAGTGATATTTTGAGTTTGCTTCCTCACCCCCATTATTCCAAACCTGCTAAGATCTAGCATCCAATTAAAAAGTGTTATGGTAGACTTACATTAATTTATTTGAGGATACGGCTCAGATTGGTAGAGACATGACAGAATTCGAGCCTCAGTTCTGTAGCCTGTCTAGATTTCTGTGGTTGTAAACACTTGAAATTCCAAGTATAAATGAGCACTTTGCAAATAAGAGGTTGACAAGCAATTTTTCAAAGGCAGTGTTGACACAGGTAATATTTCATTCTTAAGCTGTGTTGCAGCACAAATTGTTCGACTTTTCAACAAGGCAGATTGTGAAACTGATCTACTGACTCTCTCTTGATAATTTTTTGTCTAGCTCTGTCCCTGGTCTGGTTCATCCTTGAGTTATGGAAATGTTTGGTTATGCACGCCAGGACAATTTAATTATGGAAGCCCTGGAGGAGAATGCAGTTTTTCATGCAGCTTAAGAAATTGAAGTAGCTTTTCTTGGAAACTTGATCAGACTTGGTTGATACATAATTGTATAAGCACTTGCAGATTAGGGGTGGGATCCTCACCAACAAAAACCCAACCCCAAGTGCCCCCAAACCCAACCCAAGAAAAAACTACACTTGACAAAAAATCCAGGATCTAATGAGGATTTGGATTTTGATTGCACAAACAAACTGACAGTATATTCTTCCTTCAGTATATGTGATGAAATTGGTAAATATTAAGCAGCGCTACCTTGTGCAGATTTCTCCACGGAAGTCTTCCTTTTAGCCTTCGGGACAATGTTACTAATTCAGCAGCATATCAAAAGAACTCACTTTGTCTCAGAGCAGTTAAATGGTTGTTTCTTAGACAACCGTGGGATGTCTGATGCACTCAGGTACATGTGGGTCAGACTTTAGCCTTGTGCTAAACTGCTTTCAGTAGGATATGGTGTGTTGTGGAGCTGGAATTTCTGGGTTATATTCTGAGATAATGAATTAGATTGGATAACTTTTTTTTCAGCCAAATAGCTGAATGAAGCTGCACTCCTAAGGAAAGCCCTTGGATATTGCCGTGTTCATTGTGTTGGTGACTTTTGGGATGGAACCTTTGGATTAAAATATTTCATAGAAGACTTTTTTTTTTTAATCTTTTTTGAATGCTTTTGATACCTGGTTAATCTGTCAAGTAATGTACTAATTCTAACACTGTCAGACACCCTGAGGCGTTTGCATGTTGAGAGATGAGAGACTAGAGCTAGCCTCTTGCTGGCGCATTCTGGAATATGGTAAATGCTCTCAATTAAATGGGGATTATGTTAGCTGTTTCAGTAGCATTACTGGTCAAACACAGCTTTGCTTCTTGTAGCTCCTTGCAGGAGTAGAAAAGCTTAAAATATTTCAAGAATTACATGTAGTCCAGCAGTACTAAAGTGGATGCACTACTAAAGCATCACCTCATTCTTCCTCTTCCCAAGCAGTAAGAAAGTCTCAGTTCACGGGAGAGGGAAGAACTAGGGGTGGAAACTGACTTCACCAGTCCCATTTCTTATTTTGAGAAGCAATCTTTGCAGCCACTGCATTAACCTGTGGAAATATTTTCTTATTGGTTATGAAGTTGAAAACTTGACAGTGCTTCAGTGATAAGACACCCTGGATGCTGTCATACCTAGTCAGTGAAAGTATCCTTCTGCCTTTCTCTCCATTACAGTACTTAAAGGGTATATTTCTTCTGTCCATCTGTTGTCTGTGCATAAAGCTTGCAGATGTTTAGGGAAACTTGTTTGGTTTTTGGCAACTATCAGCCTCTGTGAACACTTGATTGAAGTTGGGTAGTAAATGGACCGGGGAGGGGGTGGAATTAGTGTATGTGTTGTGGGTGGTGAGGCTGTAAGGGAGTGGAGGCATTACCTAGTGTGACCATTTTAGTTTGGTTTCCTGAAGGCAAGGCTTAAAGATCATTTGAAATACAGATGAAGTGCTGGAGGAGAAAAGCATTGTGCATTTTGACACCTTATCATAGGGATTACTGAAGATTAAAATTTCAGCAACTGCTTTTATATGTATTTTTTTTTAATGGCAGATCTCAGGAAAACTTTTTAACTTGAATACATGAAGTTTAGTTTATTGTCAAAGTATATCCTCTAGGAGAGGAAATCTAGATACCTCAGCTTTTGGAGTGCAGTATCTGAAAGCTCTTGGCATAAAAGACCGTTCTTGAGCCCAGAAACTTGATATATCACCTTTTAAGTTCAAAGGCTATTAGACCTGTAGGACCTGAAAAGCTTCACAGATTTTCTGTAATACACCATTTAAGGAAAAATAGCTACTAGAAATGCATGTGTACTCACAGCAGGATCTTATGGCTCTATCTGTACTACAGAGGATTACATATGTGAATAATATTAAATGTTAATAGATTAAGTGTGTTGGTAATTCTTGCTAATATTCCTTTGGAGTTCAATAAAGCAACCCCACTAGTCATGTTTTGATGTTAAGCTAATGAGCTAAACAAGAGTATCTCGGACTAGAAAATAAGAATGACAGAATAGGTGTCCTGATCCACTTGCCATTCTGGTGAGAGTCCTCGTTACGGCTTTTGTGGGAACCTGGTTGGATTCCTTAAGCTAGGCAGAGAAGCTACCAAGAACAGGAACATCTCTGCCTGAGAGGAATTCCTTGTTCTGGAAACTGTTATATATTTAATATTCATCTAATACAGACTTTGTTTAGGTTACTTCAATTGTTAGTGCTCTAAAAATTTATTGAAAATATTAATGGTCAATGGAATTTTTTTTCATAAGGTGAAAACTTGTGCTTCCTAGCATTGTTTCTAAACAGAACGGACAGTTCCAACAAAATGTGTTTTGGAATGCTGATCAAATAAAGTGCAGAAAAACAAATGTGGTTTTACTCTCTCAGAATTAAGTATTCTCCCCACTATGTGGTGATAAGTTATATCAATCCACTATGGTGAGGAGTAGTAAATAGCTTCCATGTTTAAGGTAATGAATAGCTTGTACCAACACCTTTCGACGCATTTTGAAGTCTGTCAGTGTACCATGTGAATTTTTATTGCAGAACCTTGCGGTCTAAGGATTAAAACTGGTCTTATCACTTCCTTAAGCTCTGAAGTGTGTAGGAGGATTTGGAAGTGCTTTGAAAAATAGCCCTTCTTAGCAGTCTTTTAGGCAATACACTGCAAGCTGTAATTGTTTTGTAAGTGGGGAAATGGGCACACAGCTCTTGGGCATTTCTTTTGCAGTTCATCTAAAACCCTAATGATGGTTTTCAAAAAATATGTTCTCATAGAGAGATCCATTCTCCTAGGCTCCTAAACTTTTACATGAATATACAATTTCTGTCCAGTAACTTAAATAGGTGATGGAAATAATTTGGAGGATTCTTCAGACCACATGAAAGCATCCTTAAAACAAACAAGCGTTTGTCTTGCACAGTAAAGCAGAGGTTCTCCAGGGCTTTCTGGCTCTGTCATTGCCCCTTTCTGCCTCTCATTCCCTGTAGTGCAGAAGGCAAAACTTGAATTTCTGAGGCTGCTGCTGGTGGAGACCTTTGCTACTATCCCCAAAAGTTAAATTGGAGCCTAGATTTGATTCCCTAGGTGTGGAAAGGGGGAGGGGGCAGGAACTGTGAATTAAGATAGTTACACTTTTAATAGGGTTTTGAACTATGACACTGAGAAAGTTGGTGACTGTAGTCAGGAGGAGAAGAGGTGGTATGTGTTTAGGATGAAGTAATTGCAGAGTTCTGATGCAGATGAGAGCAGTGAATTTAACTGCTTTATCTGAAACTTTTGGATGTGCTGCTGTTAAGAATTCGTCTGTGCTATGCACTAATACTGGCTTTTTGTGGACTTCTGTTATGCATGTAATTGAAATATCTGCTATTATATTGGCAGTGTCCTAGGAATGAGCTAGACTGGCTTAATTTATCAGCAAAAGCTTTTTCATTTCCCTTCAACCATGATTTTGCCTGCAGAAACACTTCAGTTATTTGTATCAGCAGAATTTCGGTTTGATAGTTAACTGTGTAGTCTTGCAGGCGTCTAGTTCCAGAGTCTATTCAGAGGCTCTTCATTAAAGTAGAAATTCTGGTAGCAGGCTTTCTTTTACCATACAGAAGTGTGAACAAAGGCTGTGTATAAAGAAATTTTGTGAACCATGGAAAATGCTCACTTTTGATAGAAAAATCTTTTTTTTTTGCCCTGAGATGTTGCAGTTGCTCCCTTTTATTAGGAGAGGTGAAGTCTTTTTATTAATTACTTTTATTATGCACTAGTTGTTTGCAGGTTTGCATCTTTTGGCAGAGGTGCCATCTAAAAGAAAAGTGTTTAGCTTCAAAGTACTGTGTGTAGCAGGTTACTAGTAACATCTGTGAGATGGCTTCGTTAGGAACTCTGTATGTGATTCTCTCTACCTTAATCTTGCTCATATGAGGGAAAAATAGTACCAGTTGTCCAGCTATGATAGTAGAGGTCAGTGTGAGTTTGTCCCTGTCAGCTCATGTGTGGTAGCCCCCGAGAGGGCTGGTCACGGTCACTGTGGTGATGCTAATATTGAAGTTTTGTAGACAGAGGCATCAGTTACTAAGTAGACCAAAAACTAATCCCACACAGAAAAGCTGGAGTGCCACAGTGAGGCTGCCCATGTAGCTATGTGACTGCTTCGTAGTGGCACAAGGGAGGGGATTTTGGGAACAAATTAGTATGTGATCATTCTGTAGTCAGCAGCCCGCAGGTAGTTTGTTAAAGTACTCTGTGAAATAGTGTTAATGTATATGCAGTTATACTAGTAGCTATCCACTTGTTTGGCTGGTTGGTGAATTTTTGGTGGGAACTAGTTCAAACCATGTGATCTTGGCAACTTGCTGGAATAACTAGTGTTTTATTTACTTGTATGAGTAGGGTTTAGGTTCATTGCAACGCATGAGTGTGCATGCTGATAGTGCTTTATGGGTAGTTTGAGTTTTGCTCCATGTTGATGTCTTGTTTGTTAAGCGTGTTTTCCAAGGAGTTTTGCTGCCTTTTTTGATGACGATGCTGCATATATTTTTCTATTTGGGGCAGCATGATTCTTCAGTGTAATACTTAAAAACAGAACAAACCCCCTAAACCCTATGTTGCTGAAGGAATTCTTTGACTTAGGCTCTCCCAGATATTGCCAAAACTGTTAGACCCAAGTTCTGCTTCTTAAATGTACTATACATTTCACAGAATGTTAGGGGTTGGAAGGGACCTCGAAAGATCATCCAGTCCCATCCCCCTGCCAGAGCAGGAACACCTAGATCAGACCCCACAGGAACGCATCCAGGCGGGCTTTGAATGTCTCCAGAGAAGGAGACTCCACACCCTCTCTGGGCAGCCTGTTCCAGTGCTCTGTCACCCTCACTGTAAAGAAGTTTTTTTTCATATTCAAGTGGAACCTCCTGTGTTCCANTTTTTTTTTTTTTGGCTTTTAAAAAAAAACTAATTTTTGGGTTTTTTGTGGTGGTTTTTTTTTTTTTTATGTAAAAGCAACTTAATCTATTAAAGTAATGCGAAGATTCAAGTTTTGAAGTTCTAGTACTGCTGGAAACTGATAGTAATTGTCTTCCTGGTCTATATGAACAAGTCTTATTCTTGTTGGAAGAAAAGGATTGATAGGAGGTTGATATGGTGGATTTGTTGTAAATGCTAACCTGAATTGCCTAGACTAGCAGAAATGTTTATGCTATTTCTTTCATCTACTGTCTAAGCATAGCCTTCCTGTTCAGCTGTACCACAGGTAAGATGACCCTGTGTAGGAGAAACTTAGCCTATTTTTGTCACTTTAGATCCTGTAGTCAGAAGCATTGAAAATGGAATTGAGGGTCCAAAACCCTATTTCTTCTGTCACTGGTAAAGTGTTAGAACTAACTTCATGGTTGCCTTAGTCCAAGGCAGTAGTAATAAAGTGTTTTCAGCTTGCTTACCTAATTGTTCCTGGTGTTTATATAGTAGTTTCTGCTTAAAAGTTGAGTGGTGAATTTTTATGGTGTGTGACTTATCTGTTACATGAATGAGTAACTTGAAGATGAGAAAGTTCCCTGAACTAGATGATGTGACGTATGTTGCAGTTTATACAGACAGTTGTTTGATGGATGGAGATGTGGAACTGCTTGCAATCTCAAAAGTGCATCCTGGGGAAAAATAGAGGACAATGGAGAGCAGGGATTTAGGTTAAGGGAATGGTGATGGGCTGAGGTATTAGGAGATCCTGGGAGACAACTTCTCTAGATCTTAAGGGTTTTATCAGCAGTGTGGTTTTGGGATTCCATAGTCTGCTAAAACCAAACTGCTATTCTAGTGTCTTTTATGAGCTTTTGGTTGCTCATAAGCTGTTCCAAAGTAGTTGGCTTACTAGATAATCATACGATAACTTATTTTGGAAAGGACCCTTGAAGGTTATCTGGTCCAACCCTCAGCTCAAACTAGGATTAAGCTGAAGGTCAAGTTCCTTAGTGCCTTGTCTAGGCAAGCTAAAAGGGTGGAGATGCTGCATGCTCCCATGGCAACTTGTTTCAGTGCTGGATTGCTCTTCTTGTGAGGAGCTTTTTTTGTTATATCTAGCTGGAATGTTCTTGCTACAACGTATACCTTTTGGCTTTTATCCTTTTGCTGTATAGAGTGTTATTTGGATAGAAATATACATTTCCTGCAGAAGTGAAAACATGGAATTGTAACTTCAGATAGTAGTTGGACTATTAAGATTGACTGATTCCCATCATGTTCTAAACACTTTAGTTGCTTACTTCTCCCTTGCTGATGGAGTAGAGACTTAACTTCCTTGGGTTTGGCTTCAGAGAATACATAAGCATCTCTGAATAACAAGAAAGCTTTATGTTTTCTCTAAGAAGTCTAGTAGCTGGTTTTGCAAGGATAACTTTTCTATTTTTAGTAATGTAGAAATGAAGAATTTCCATTTTTAGTAACAAACTTTAACTCGTTAAAAAATGCAGCACCCTGGTGGTGAAGAAGTCCTCAGGGAACAAGCTGGAGGAGATGCTACTGAGAACTTTGAAGATGTTGGTCATTCCACAGATGCAAGGGCAATGTCAGAAACCTTTATTATTGGGGAACTTCATCCGGTGAGTATGTGAGAGTACTAGTACTTGCTGTTTTGTTTTTTTTTTACTACAGTGTTTTTGTGTCTAGTTATTTCTCTGGTAATTTACTTCGGAATAAAGGAGAGCTCCTACTTTGGTTGGCTGACAGCCCTGTGCTGTTTGTGGATGGACCTGGACTGGACATCCAGTGTGAAGGGATTTGATTAGTATAGCATAAGGATCGTCACATCTAAAAGTTTACTACTTTGAAATATTTTACAGTTTAGCCCTTGAATGAGTTGAATATGGAATCATGCCTTTTCTGGTATACCCTGTGAGCTTTATAATGACACTCTGTAATTCCTGAAGGTGATATGTCAGAATGTCTAGACCTTTTCTTATGTCAATATGTAGAGTGACTACTAACACCTGCTTTCATTCTTCATTGTTGTAAATATATATATATGCCAGGCTCCCATCCGGATCTAAAAGTACAATCCTGGCTCTTTATATGTATGTTTAGAAAATGACTACTCTAAGCATCTTAATTGTAGTCTGATGCTCTGGTTTCCTGTTTTGTGCTGTATCAGTGTTCCCTGCTTGTAGTTGTCAGGGTTGTTTATGATCAGTTCCCACTGGATCATCTGTTACTTCCTCTCTTCTGTACTCTCCTTACCATTTCCTGTACTTCTAACAAGCACCTTTCTGTTGCTTCAAGCTTTGTAGACTTTATTTCTAGCTACAGAGGTGCTGCCTGGGCTTCCTTCAGATAGGCCTTATTTAAACTCTCCTGCATCTTAATAGTTGAAAACCACTTGTTAGAGATTTAGGCTGCTAGCATGCCTATCTGTTCTACTCTGCTGCCCATCCCTGTCTCTTGTCGTGCATTCAGGGTAAATATCACTGTCTTGAGTAGCGTATTTCATAGTAAGATTCCTGGTCTTGTATTTATTTTAGGTCCTGTCTTCATAAATATTTATAGTGTAGCTTCTCCTAATACAAAATAATTCAGCTCTGATATGCATTTGTAACCTTGCAGGCTTATTTATTCTGGATGACAACTGGTGCCAGTAAAGTTGTTCTTAACCTGGTTACCAGTCCAGCTCCTCCTTGCTTGACAAGTGCCTGTTTTCATTTCATATGAAACAAACAACTTGACAGTGCTGTGTTTGTACGTGAAACTATCAAGATTATGTACCTTTGGGCTTTTTTTGTAATGAATGTGACAATTTCAAGTAAAACCTAAGCAGTTTATGAAAGATCCATAGAATTGGGGACCTTTGTACTGGATGTTGGACCAAAACTACTTATATGACTGCATAATAGTGTGAGTATATGAGGTAGAAGTAAACTAATATGATTGTAATCGGTGTATAAGCTAAGGTTACGTGTACTGTTTAGAGACCAAGGGAATGTGAAAACATGGGCACAAGAAATAAGTATGTTGAAGACTCAGGTTTCACTTCTTTATTGTGTACTGGGAAGTATTATTTAAGGAAGTGATCTAGTTTATGGTAGCTCAAAATCATACACTGACATCTGCTCTTTTGCAAACCTGTGTCCTAGGTAAAAATAGGTACACATTAACAGAATAGAATTGCAAACTGGATTTAGTGATAGATGTTATTTGAATGCTTTGGGGTTTTGTTTAAATGTTTCCTTTTTTCTTGTTTCTTTGCAGGATGACAGAGGGAAGCTTCAGAAACCAGCAGTAAGTCTGTTTCTTGAAATGCCACATTGTTTCTTTTAGGTATTGGGGACAGTGTCCTCTCGAAAAATGGTACACCTCGGAGGCAAAAATAATTTAGGTTGATTTAAGCATAGAGTTTCAGGTCATAAATCTCTTAAACCTGTTCATCTGTCTTCAACTTGTTCTTCCTCTTAGCTGTTCTTTTCTTTAAATTGTGTTGTTTTGAACCAAAAGGTTACTAAGTGTGATGGCATTATCCTATAGCAAAAAAAGTGAGTCTAGAATCAGTCAAGGGCTTTTTAGTATTCAATTTAAGAAAAAAAACAAACTGTTTAGACAGAATGGATTAAACTAATAAGTGTTTGTGGGGGAAAAGGTGTGGTGTGTAACAGCATATTGGTAACACTGGTAGATAAAGAATGTAGAGACATTTGATTGCTGTATTAGACCAGTTAATTTGCAGTTATGAATGATTTCGAGGTGAAAATACAGCTTGCTTCCTGTCTGTTTCAGCAGATTTTGCTGAGTGACTACAATGCAGAGCCTCTTCCCACCAGGAATAACATTGATTTCTTTTGAAATTCAGGGCAATTTACACTGAAGCTGTAAGAGCAGCAACTACCAATGCAACTGAGAAACAGACTGCCCAGTGTGAGCTGTAGTATACAACCCCTTGATGAAGCTCACAGGAATTTACTGAACTTCAGTACTTAGAATATTAGTTTGAGCAAAGGGTAGTCAGTTGGGAGGTAGGATGTATCCAAATGGCTTTTTACTACACCCTTTGGCTCCTTTGCTTGTTTTGGTGCTGGTCATAGTTATCTATGCTGCGTGTGTGTTCTCTGTGATTCCAGAAGGAAGTGGGAGCACTTTCCTCCAGCAGGACATGTGGCCGTAGCTGATAAGGATTTCCCTTTGCCCTGTGTTCTGTGTGTGTAATGTGACAGGCTGGGCCCTGTGCCCTGGCCCTCCAGGAGTTGTCGGAAGGCCTTATGCTTTCAAATGTCCTTCTCGTCCTTGCACGGTGTTTAGAGTACCTCAGTGTGCATGTCCAGTGTCATACTGGTTAAAAACAGATTTTGATGAGCTGGGCCATAGTCTTCTCACTGTTTTGGGGGGTGGGCAGGGAACCATCCACTGACTGTGGAAGTGGGAAGCCTGTTGCAGAAGGAGTTAGCCCTGATAGCATGGGCATAGCTGTTTAGGGTTACTTTTTCATGGAGGTGTTCACAAAGCTAATATAGACGTAATCTTTTGATCTTTTCAATGTGGTATTTGTCATCTGTAAACATGTGATGATTTGAGTGCTTGAAAAAGGAGCTTGTTTAAACCTATGAGAGGATGTTAGGATTCTTTTGCTCTTTAAATTAATTGTAAATATTCTGATACTGAAGTAATTAATTTTTCAGTGATGGATCCTGTACCACTAAATTTAAGTACTGTTTAAATTCTTGGATCTTTTAAATGTACTTGGGGGTAATAGTAATATTAAAATTAGTAAGTCTTCATATAAATTGTGCAGATATACCCGACTGGGATTTGATCTTGTAGTGCTTCTTTTTCTGTAGGAACTGAACAAGATGTCCAAATCAATATTGGAAACAACTATAATCACTTGACTGGTTCTTATACAATCTGAAAGACCACATTAAAAAACTGAGTTGAATAAGTTGTGGATGTAAATTAGTAGCTTTCTTCATGTAGGCTCCATATAAGAAATACATGAGTATTAATTCAGAGGTTTTTCAGTTAGATTTTAGGCAAGAAAGCGATCTTTGCCTTCTAGGCAACTAAAACTTTTCAAATGTTACCTGAGGTTGAACTTAGCTTCATGGAAAACTTGCATCAAAATTCCATGATGATATATTGCTAATAACTTCTGATGCAACGTTGATTACAGAAACTGCTGTTAGCTAGCTTCTAATGCGACAGTCTGTTATAGGAAATCTGAGAAAATGCTTTCTAAATGCAGTGCACTGCATTGTTTCAAATTAGTCCTACTTAATGAGTTTTGAGAAACTGAGGGGCTAGTGAAGATGCAGAGGGATGTCTGCCTGATGTAAATATCTTTTTATGGTTTGCTTTTCAGGAAACTCTTATTACCACTGTTCAGTCTAACTCCAGGTATAGTATGATACATGATGTCAAATGTAAAGATCCTAATGATGTTTCTGAAGCTTAGAAAGCTGAATAGCTTCTGTCTGCTGGAAGCAGATAGCTTCTTTCTGATGTCAGAGGATGGGGCAAGAAAACTTCTATTCTACATGAAGTCCAAGTTGGCATCTGTGTACCACTTTAAAAGCATGTTAGCTTACTGTCTGGATTTTTTCTCACACTGATATGTATCAGTATTTACCAAGTGGTTTAATGTTGCAAAAGCCTTCATTTCTGGAGGCTAGTATTTGAACAGAAGACACTTGGTGCCATTGCTGACTTTTCTACTGACATGGACTCCTCGCTTTTCAAACTTGCTGCAGCTGTTGCATCTAAAGGAAACAAGAGGATTATGTCTGTAAGAAGGAAAATTGTGTCAGAATTCGGAGGGGGGGAAAAAACACTTTGGAACACCACTGACTCAAACTTTCCATAAAGTTATACCCTGCTCACAACTGCCTATTGCTGAAACCTCAGAGGACTGTTCCACGCCCCTCTGAATGGGGAGTTTGGGTGCTTGAAAGTGTCGTGTGATGCTGATATTTAAATGGTGTTTGAATGATATTCTGGGCAGCATGCCGTTACTTTAAATGTGTCTAGAGTCCTGCTCTTCTCTAGTAAGCAAACTTTTAGCAAGCTCTAGTCCAAAGCCTTAACAATACAAGTTTTTTTTATTTGGGCTGGCCAGTAATGCTCTAGCCAGGTTTTCTGTTATCCTGTCTTCAAAGTATTTGTTGGGGAGGGGAGGAAAGACTACTTTAAACAATTACTTTTTTTTTGATCTTGTTGGTTATCACTTCCTAAGCTGCTGTTTCAAAACCTTCTTTTCTAGTTCATGGTCCAACTGGGTGATCCCAGCAATAGTAGCAATCATCGTGGCCCTGATGTATCGTTCCTACATGTCAGAGTAAGCGCCTTACTGAGAACTAATGCAAGAAGAGACTGATCTGGGAGAGAATCTAAGCAATCCTAACCCAATACATTTCCGGACAAAAGCCTGATGTCTGAAGAAAAATTAAACTTTTTCAGAGAACTGAACAATTTTTTTCTATTGTGCACTTTTCTTAATGTTGCCTTCTTATTTGCTGTTCTGAAGTGTTAAGAAGGCAGTATTTCTCTTTGTATAACAATTTTATTCTCTAATGAATTATTTGATAACTACATTGATTACTGTGTTAGAATACTGTTTTGCATGTAACACTGATACTGGTTATTTCTCTTTAATCTGTAACGGGGTCCATAGAACTCTTTTTACATGTAAATTTTACAGCTTTAAATGACTACCAAAACTGTGTACATGTATTTGTCCATGTACACAAATTCACTTAACTTAAAAATCATGTCTTCTTGAGTGTAGTATGTTTGAATTAAATGCTAATTGTAACGGAAGAAGCTGAGTGGAGTAGTGGGTATAGGTGCCTGTAAGTGTTTGGGCCCTACCAATTAGGCTATAATGAGCTGATTTTTTTTTTTTCTTTCCTCTTGACATCTGCTCTCATAGTTGCTGTAGATATTCCTACTAGAAAACTGTTCTGTTTGGCTCCCATTGAAAAATTCAGGTGAAATATGAAACCCAGTGTTAGGCCCAATTGTGTCTATTCCAGCTTTGTGAAAAGTAGCTCTTTTTTAAAAAAAAAAAAAGTGGGGAAAAAAGTGCTATGTAAAGTCCACTACAGGTAATGTAACTGCTACTAAATAATACTGTTCATGCCACACATTCAGGTGGCTCTAGAATTTGTTCTGGAACTTTTAGACTTTTATAATATCTTCAGCCTTGTCATTTACGTTGTAAGGGGAAAAACTGGTACATGGAATCTGTTTCTGACTGTTCTGTCATGTGTTCCTTGGTGCTTTACTACAGAGGTGACTATTTTCACTGCTAAATACAAGATAACTGAAAGTTTGCATTTTGTGGTGAACACTTTTAGTCATATGTAAATGATCATGAATAAAAGTTTAATTGCTTACTCTTGCTGGCTCAAATACATTAATTTCAAACTTTTTTTGAAGGCCTTAGAAGGGTTGCTCTTGCTTATTGGGACACTTCTGAGAAGTACCTGTTTGTGCATCCTGAGACTCAAGATCTGTCCCTTATGGAGGGAAGTTGTGAAAAGTGGGAACGTGTGCTATGGAACAGTTAGCGTAGAGGAACTCTTTCATTGGCACGACCTCAACAATTTTGGCCCTGTAAGCTCTGCCTCCCTGATGTTCATTATGACCTGAAACACTATTCCAAGGGCTGCCTCTTGGCAACACAAGAGAAGATGCACACAATCAAATGGAAAGATGATACACTGTAAACATGAGCTTAAAAAAAAAAAAAAGGGTGGGGGGAGTGCTGTGACTTAAGGAGATTTTCTTGTGTATGTGTAGGAATATGTCAATACAGGAATCATTTAAGAATTCCTTATTGAAGGATTCTTTTCCTGGGAATTGCTTTACTGTTATAGCAAATAATGATATTCCATGTAGCTTCAACTGTGACAGTGTTTAGTGTATCTTACATTTGTATTCACGTGTTCTGTCAGGCTTGGCTTACACAGAGGGGTGTATGTGCACTTAAGAGTAGATCCTCTCAGCTTGTTTGTCTTGGAAATTTTAATCTGCAGTATAAATGGCAGTGTTTGGGATTATCACAGAGTGTTAGGGGTTGGAAGGGACCTCGAAAGATCATCCAGTCCCATCCCCCTGCCGGAGCAGGAACACCCAGATCAGATCCCACAGGAACACATCCAGGCGGGCTTTGAATGTCTCCAGAGAAGGAGACTCCACCACCTCTCTGGGCAGCCTGTTCCAGTGCTCTGTCACCCTCACTGGAGAAGTTTTTTCTCATGTTCAAGTGGAACCTCCTGTGTTCCAGCTTG
>VZTO01004991.1:39636-83395 GCA_013400615.1 Syrrhaptes paradoxus
TGGAAGCACAGCCATCTGGCGTGTCAGCCACTCCTCCCAGTTTCGTATCATCAGCAAACTTGCTGAGGGTGCACTCTACTCCCTCATCCAAGTCGTTGATGAATATATTGAACAGCACAGGTCCCAATACCGAACCCTGGGGGACTCCACTAGATACAGGCCTCCAACTAGACTCCATCCCATTCACCACAACTCTCTGTTGTTCTGGTTGGGCCCCATGTACTGGGTGTATGCTGGTGGCTGGAGTCCCCTGGAGTACCTGTGCAAGCTCAGTTCCACTGAAAATAATCCAGCTGGCATGCACAGGGAATTTCTATCAGGTGAACCGGAGAAGCAGTGAGTGGAAACAAGCAGATACCCACAGATCGTTCCCTGGGGTTACTCTGTTCATACCCCCTTCCAGCAGTGCTAGTGCGAGTTCCTCAGGGGTGGGCATCGTGACTATTTCAGATTTTTAAATGTAAACTGATAGGTTTGTAAGCTCAAAAAATAATCAGGCGTATAGTTTTCCTTTTTAGTACTCTAAGGTTAGAGCTGCTTTCCAGAGGGTGTCATGCAGGAGTTTCCGTGTGAATTCAGCTTTCACTTGTGAATACGAGAGGAAGGGAAAAGGTGTATGGGTGTAGTGAGGAATGACCATGCTGTTGGAAAAACAAGCCAGCTGAATTAAGGATAGTCAATGTTTTTACAGTCTGATGGGAAGAACAAACAGTCTGCTTTCTTCTCAGAGCAGAACCCTGTGTCTTCAGATCTGATCTGAAGGTATTGGCTCGAATTGTCTGATAATTTGTTTTAATACTAACTTTTGTTAGGAGGAGCTGGTTTTGGAGGTTGGTACTTCAAATCAGATGCAGTCTGACATTGTTTACTTGCACAACCTCACAATGTCTGTACTATCTTCGTATCCTGAAATAAATTATTCGGACATTGCATTTGTGGCCTTCGTTTGCCCGTCTTACGCTGTTCACAGGAAGGCAATGGAAAGAGAGCTCCCTTAAATGGAGATGGCCTTGGCTTCCTCTTGGTGTCTGTGGAGTAAAGCCCATGCAGCTTGTTCATTTGCTGTGATGAAAAAAAAGCGGCGTCTTGTCCCGTTCTCTAGGTTGCGTGCTTCAGCAGTGATCCAGCCTTCCTCTGGGGCCGAGTGCCGCGCTGCAGCGAGGACTCTGCAGAATGCCAGAGAAAAACTGGCAGGGGGGTAGAAGCTAGGCAAATGGAAGCTTACAATGTTGTAAGTCATAATATATTTTTCTTTAGAGGCAAAAAACTGGGAAGGTGCTATTGTTTTTATTTTCTGAATGTTTGACTACTGAGGGTAGATGAATGCTTATAAATTCTTGGCTATTTTAAGCAAAACTGTTACTGTATCTTCTGCAAGGCTGGTCATGAAGATTATTAACTGCAGTTAGTAAGGAATGGATCATATATTTGATTTTTGCTTTTGTTTCATACTAAATTACATTCCTTCTCATGATTAAGTCATTATGTGTTGAAATATTTTGGGTTTTGAACGACCTGGCTTGTAAGTAGGTGGGCAGACAAGCACATGATTTCGTGAGAAATGTTGAAACATTGGATCTCGGTAGATGATTAATGCTGGATTCTCTGTCCTTTCTGAAAACTAGTTAGACTTGTTCTTCATCTTCTTACATGTAAGAGTGTGCATAAAACAATCCTTGATGTTTTCTTCGCCAGCATTTTAACGCTGGGGACATACAGTGCAACTACTTGCCTCAATGGATCGGTGCTAAGAGAGAGCTCAGGAGGGACCAGACTGCCCTGCAGAGTCTTTTGTAGAAGGAATAGATTTTGACTTTTATCGTGTGTGGTGTAATTGCCTGTGTCGTAAAACTGATTGCACTTGGGCGGGCAGCATAATGCTGTCAGATGTGTTCACCGATGAAAAAGTGCCACTGAGGAGGTGCAAGAGGAGTTCCAAAGTTGCAAGAGGAGTTACGTGCAGGAAAACCTTAGGAAAGGGTTTTTGGTATCTCTAGATAGAACCCCAGGGAATTCGTGGCCCCCCTGGAGCCCAGGAACAGTACCCACTAGCACAATTTCCACAGAGATCTCACCTTTTCCCAGAGACTCTGCCCTATGGATAAAGCTGACTGACTGATCCCATGGCAGATCCCATGGTATCTCTGGAGCTCCACCTACTTGGGTCCTGGTAAAATGCAGCCTTGTATTGTTCAAAGTTACAAGGGTTTTAGCTGTGGGAAAATGTCTCTAGGTCTAGGAGGGGGTGGTTAGAGGGAAAAGCCAAGCAAGGGGAGCGCTTTCCTAAATGTCTTGAAAATTAAGGAAGGATCATTCTCATGTCACGTTCAGTTCTCACAGGTTTCTGGAGCCCGTTGATGCTTTGAGTGTCATTCATCTCGGTCTTCATGTGTCTTGCAGAGATGTCTGTAAGAGCATGATAGGCGTTGTCTACATGGATCTTAAGGATGAATCTCAAAGCAGACTTCAGCCTGCTGCTTGGAAGCTTGCAGGGTGGTGGGCTTGTGAGTGGAAACAAGCAGAAATGTCCTTCCATTTGTAAACGGAGTGGATTCCCAACTTGTATTTATTTGGATACATTTTCAGAGCATTATTGCAGTGAGTAACATTCTCTGCCTCAGCCTGAGGAGGACAAGCGATTTATGAATTATAACGGGAAACTGGCATTTGAGCAGTCACAGCTTCTTTGATTAGAATGAGAAAACTTTTTTTTCATTTTAGGTGATTCTGTAGAACCACTTTACAAAGACACTCGAGCAATACAGGTTATTATGTACTGTATTGTCACAGTGAGGAGATCTTCAGACCTGAGGGTGACCACGTCACTAGAATCCAGGCTAGGGTGTCTGGATGTAAAGCTAACTAGCTGGCCCTGGCAGCTCCAGGGGGTGGGCTGCTCTTCGTCAGGTGCAAAATACTTTATTCCATCTGTGCTGAAGGTTATATGACCACGTGCTGGAGATGCTCAAAAACCAGTAGATACGCAGGTGACCGAACAGGACCTTCCCGCCTCGAAGTCCCGTGAGAGCCTTGATCCAGGACGCTGCCCCAGGTCAGATATGTAACACACAGCAACAAGGTCAGGCTCTTCACAACAGCACCTGCTTCTTCGTACAGTAACTTGGTGTCTGCAAATAAGCATCAGCAGGGGAGAAGGAGTGGGAACAGTCGCTGGAGAAAGCAGAAACAGCCTGTGAATCCTGTCAATTTTGATTTGTGTTCTGAGCCCTGTGCCCTAACTGCTGAGCTGCAGGAGTTTTACTCTCTCTTCCCCGCTCTGAATCCTGCGTTGTTTTTTCTACTGGAACAGATGAACTATTGAATATTTACCCTGGTTCTTGGACAAAGTTTTACAGCCTCGGCAAACTTTGGCCTAGTTTAGAGCGAGCTTGGCTGCGTTTGCATCATTACCGTGGGTGTAACCTTGCTGGTTTCTGCTGGGCTTCGCTTCTGGTTTGCACGAAGCATGACAGTACAGCTCCAGACCTGTCGCACACTTCCACGTGGGAACCGTTCAGTTTGTTCTTGAAGTTGGCGCAAGTTCATTGTGAATCCCTTCTATATAGATGGCTTTCCTCCAGCTGCTAACATGAATTAAAAAAAAAAAAGCACAGGGTTAACTTAAATAACAAATCACCAAACTACATTCTTTTTGTACTTACAAATCCACACATTTTAAGCCCATTGGCGCAAGACTTCACTCCGGTGTGTAAAACGCCTCGTGCAAACAGATTCTGCTCTTGTTTGGGATGCTCAGCAGCTCTGATAACACTGCTGACAAGGATATCGGTAACGGGGCTTGCGGGCGAGCGGAGTCTGAATTCTCTTATAAACAGGAACTTGTACATGTCAGTGTTGCATTTTTTTTGGTTACTATATAAACTACCAGAACAATTAAAAATCTGAAATATGGAATGAATTAACACCACAAACTTTGTCTTGAGACTGAGCACAACGTGAGCCCTGATGTGTGAACGTTGCGATGAGCTGCGGCTGTGCTGTTTTATTAACACAATTAACACAATAAAAAAGGATTTATTGATTTTTAAAGTGTCATATCAGTGTTTCGAGTTCTAGTATTTATTAATCATATCATGGCTGTGATGTTACCTTTGCAGTCGGTGACTGGGAATGTAATGAAGAAATTAGATTGCTGTATCATAGAAATGCTTTATTTTTTTAATGTAAAATTTCAAATAAACTGTAAACTGAGGCACCAGTGTCCATTTTGGAGGGATCAACCCAGTCTATGCAACAAAGTGCTGTCAAAATGCTCTGGAATAAGGATAGCCTTCTTCCAGAAACATTTTTCCTTAGGTATACGTAGTTTTTAACATCTTGTTGCATAAATCAGCTATGTGCAGACCGCAAATCCATCCAAGCAGCTGCTCAGCATGTGACAGATTTTGTCTCCTATGGGTATAACAAAGCAGGCGTTATCTTTATCACTGTGTTGTACTATAAACAGCATAAACAGAGAGTAGTATCAAAACAAGTTTTAGTGCCTTTTGTTTAAGTAGCTAAGATATTAGCAGAAGATATACCGTATACCCTGGTTATTGTCCTCTCAGTTTCTCCATTGCATTGAAATAGTTTGAGTCTTATTATTACAATTTAATGTGCCCGAGCCACAGTGCAGGCATTTCATATCTCTGCTCTAGAAATAAAAATTTCATAGGGTGCATTCAGTGACTTCACAAGGTCAGAACTTTATTTGATTTCCACTCAAAAGACAAATTAGAGGCTCAACACTGTATTACATTACCCTTCCTTTTTATTTTTATTTTTTTTTTTTTTTTTTTTACTGTAGGACTCCAAATACTGAAGCTTGAACCCAAAAGTTCCTCCAGCCTCTAATGATGTTGTGTTACCATGTTGCCAAGCAGTTCAGAGATAAGAAGTATCACAGTAAAACAGAAATAGGCTCTTTAAATTGTTTGCAACAGAAAAGAATAAGGGAGGTAAGTGCAAGTTTAACAAGTTTTAAGGCAGTGGGCACCGAAGAGCACATGGGTTTGGAAACTCAGAGAAACTCTTTCCATTAAGTAAGAGTCACTTTTCTTGGGCCACCTTCTGAGTGTCCTGCAGCACTTCACTGCTGCTGATCTTCAAAACCAAAGGATTTCTAGAGTTGTCTTTGGGTAGTGACAGTGTTCCTGCCCCACTCCCCGCACACTGCGGCTCCTGCCCTCTGCTCAGCCACCATGCTCCAGCTGCTGAACCTCCCTCTGGGGTCAGAGGCTGTCCCCAGTCCCCAGCACTCTGACGGTGCCTTGTTGCGTTGGCCAGGCTGATCCAGCTGAAATAGGCACTGTTGCTTCAGTTTAAAGACATGCAAAGCTGCATTCCCCGCAGGGCTTGTGCTGATAAAGCAAAGGCCACCTTCACGCACTTGTTCCACCTGTATTGCAAGCTTCTTGCAGCCTAGTGCTGAGGCAGCTGCACCTCTCCGACCATGGCATGATGGTATTTCTTAGAAATGCTTGAGCAAAGGGAACAAACTTCCTGAGATAGTTTGTACCAGGTACCAGGTTCTTAATGCCAAAAACTAGCTGGATTATTGCTCTGTGCTGCTGAAAGGACCTAGATGCCCTCTTAATTGTTTGTCTAGCTGCATATATAGATGCATGTTAATAACTGAAAAAGGGAAAGCTCTCAAAAAAACCCAAAACAGAACAGTTCTCCAGCTTATCTGCTCGTCTGTGAGAGCTAAGCACTGAAAAATCCTTTTATTTTTTAAAACTTCTGTTCAAATTTTTACCTAAAAATGAATCTATCTTCTCTCTTGAGTCCTTAATGCCAGGGGCAAAACCTGTGTCTGGATTTTGTGGCTGTGCCAAACGACAGCTGAGACACAGGTCTCAGACCAAACAGAGCTGCTCTGTCGCCAGACAACATGAGCAGGGAGGAACAAAAGATTTTCTAAGAGGTTGAGGCGATCTATTAATTTTTTCCCTTGTCAATATAAAATCACAGACGTATGTGCTGTATGGGGTTATGCGGCTTCTGAAGCTCTGCTGCTGTGTTTCCTTCCTTCAAAGCCTTTCCCTCCCCAGTGCAGGTGATGCAGAGCACGCCACAGGCAGGGGTGGCTGAGGCATCAGTCTAAATACCCCCCCCAGTCCCACTCCCCCACTTTTACCGTCTTTAAACTCAGTACTTTTGGAAAACTGTTGGGCCAAATGCTGCATGAGCGTAAGGTCAGGCTAGCTCCCGCTGCCCTTGCTGCAGTGACAGGGCTCCGAGCCACAGAGGGGCTTGGTCTGTGCCCACTGGAGGTTTTGGATGTTTTCCTTGTTCTTAGCGGACTTATTTTTTTTTTAGATAAGTATTCAAGGTTCAGAGAAGGGAGAAGGGCTGCACACACACCACAAGAGGAGATTTTGCATTCACGTGTGTTTGTTTTCTCAGTGCTTGCCAGCGCTGGGCTGTGGGCTGAAGGTACTTGCTGACTCATTCTGCGGCCAAGGGTTTTCTCAGCTACAGCTGAGGGGCTTTAAATAAATTCCCGGCTGGAGAGGAGGTGGGTTGTGAAGATGGTGTTTTAGGGCTGTCTGTTGTGTTTCCATAGTTGTTCTTTTTCTGTTAGTAGGGCTTTATTTGCAAGACTCCTTTCACAGGTGCCTCTGAAGACGAGCAAACATTTCTCTGGGGCATTGCGAGCGGCCGCTCGGGAGTTTCTTTGGGAGGTGTGCCAGGATCGGCCGTCACGCGGGTGCCTGTTAACAAAAAGAAAACCAGGGACCTCAGAAACAAGGCATCATAGCGTTGCACTAAGGGATCCCTGCAGGAGTCTTGTGAAGTTGGTTAACTGTCCAAAAGGTTTTCTACAGTGATGAGGAATATCGTGATGTCAGGCTGTGAGCTTCACTGGGGAGACATAATGAAGCTGACATCCTGAATGAGAGTAGTGTTGTCTTTTCTTCTGTAAAAAATATCGTTTGCTAAAACATCCAAAGCTGAAAGAAGATGGAAAAAAAAACCCCTTAAGATCTATTTGTTTTTTTATTAGTGTAATGGTAGGTCAAAATGTTTATTGGTCTCAGTAAATTATTTGTAAATATGAAGTGATAAAAAATATAAGGGTTTGTTTTTTCTTTTTTAAAGTAAGCAAGGTCTTTACATTTGGTTTTGATCCTTTTAAAAAAGAGAAGAGGGAAATGATAAAAAGCTTTCCCCTCCTACTCATTCAGTAAAATTTTTCACTCCATGTCTATGTGTAGAATAGTTTTCATATAAATATACGGAGGAAAGGTTTTGTTCTTCATGCTGCTTCTGTCTTTTGTCACTGCAAAACTTGGGTACACCTCGTATTGTCTCTCTATCATTGCCCTACACTGGTAACAACAATCAACCTTTTTATGATTACCCAGGCAGTTTAATTTATCTTTCCTCTTTTTCCCAGTTGCCCAAGCAGACCAGTAATCTTTTGTTTACTTGAACTTCGACTGTGTCCTTTCAGACCGTGTGGAGGCAACAGTCCCGGGACAGAGTCCAAGGCAAAAGAGTTAAATTGACCTTGTCATATGACAGCTCCATTCAGAGGTTCGCTGCTTAATTAACTATTTATCTCGCCTAGGAGCCAATGTCTTGGTGGGTCACGGCAGCCTTCTGCTGTCCCAGCAGGGAGATGGCACGCAGACAGCCTGGGGACAGTGCGGCACAGGCTGTGCTGGGGCCTGGGTGAGGCTCAAAGGCTGCTTCTGCTCAGGCAGTGAGCAGTGAGACCTTGCTGAAGGATGGAGTTAGGATCACGCTTCTCAGCCTGCTTCCAGGTTGGTGTGCTGGATGTGCAGTGAGAACCAGAGGAGCTGATGGCAGTGCCCATTTAACGTGCTCGGGCTGGCGCAGGGATGTCAGCTGGGGTGACAGCAAGTGGCTTTTCTGGTTCATGCATGATGCTGTCTCCCTTGCTTTCTGTTCTGTGGAGCGATGGTGACACATCAGCAATCAGGACCTAACCTCCTTGGATGCACTTGTCCTCCGGGGGTGTTCTGCCTGCCGCTGCGTGCGTTGTGCCATCCACAGCCCTCCCAGCTGGGCAGGGCTGCCCGGGCGGGGTCTGTGCCCTGGGGACCTGTGCCCTGGTCCTGTTTTATTTCCTGCTGTTCATGTGCTGTTGCTGGTTGTGCTAGAAGCCAGATGAAATTATCACCTTATGTCCAAAGTAAAGGTCCTGAAAATCGTGCTCAGACATTGCTTAACCCTGGAGTCTCTTAGTATCCAGAGAAAAACCTTTTTGTCCGGCTTAGCTTTCCCCCATGACTACAGCAGCATCTTTATATGCATTAACCAGGCTGAGCAAATGGATACCTTGATAATGTGAACCATAAACCAGACATCCTTCTGCTGAAGTCCTCGAGGGCTTGGTCTGGGAGGAATGGCTTTGGTATCCCCTTGACAACACGGGCAGGCTGAGGCTCAGCACGACACGCAGGTGGGGCTAAACTTTTCTTTAAAGAGATGAGGGGCAGGTGAAGGGAGAAGGAGTCTGGAGTCTGTTCTTCAATGTATTTCAAACGTTGTGTGCTACCAAGCCCCGTAGCTCTGAGAGACACGTGCGGGTGGACTTAGCCCTGTTCTGCAGCCCTGTGCCAGTGGCAGCTGGTGCATATCCCCCTTTACAATTTCACATTTTAGTACAAGCTCATCTTCATAACAGAGGTTTGCAGTGGCCGTGACTGTGACAGATGAAGAACGGAGACAGGGATGGGCTCAGCAACTCCCACGGTGAAGAGAAACTTTCAGCAGGGTTGAGAATGTCTGAAATGACTTTGGCTTAAGCTACAGCAGCCCTTGTTTTCTGGTCTGGTCCCGTATCTCACCTGGGTCCTGCTTAGCTGAGAAATTCCCTGTTGCTATGCAATATTTTGTGTTTCTAAAACATTGTCTGTGCTAGCTTTTTCCAAAACAATTCATATTTTTAAGCAATTTTATTTTATAATGCAAAATATTAATACTGTGTAGCCTTTCAAAATAAATATGGAATACACCCAATACCACAACATTTTGAAACTTACCTTGAATTAACCTATTTTTTTGCCAATTGATTTTATTATTTTGCTTGCTGACAATTCTTATCTGGTGAAAAGGAAATTTTTTTCCCTAGGTAATTTATTAAAAAGACTAATTACTTTCACAGCTCTTTGGAAAGACTCATCATCAATAAAGAGCAAAAGAGTTCAGTCCTGCCTGTAAAACTTAGTTCTGTTTGATTGCCAGAAGGCTATTAATCAGTAACGGAAGTTTTTCAGAGTCTGTGAGAGAACTTAAAAAGAAACATCTTGATACAATTTTAATTTTAGCCCTTAAATTGCATACCTGTATATGATGTAATTAATTTTCCCCTAAGGGAAAAGATACCCATGATTTTTGTGTTATTAGGGTGAAAGTAACACATTGAGAATAGAAAAGTTGAATTAATCACGGAACAGTAGATTACAATCCAAGCCCGAATCTCAGTCTAGTGAATGGGGTGAAGTGTCTCTGGTTCCACATGATTCCTTCCATTAGTGTTCTTAATTTATTTTGGAGATGAGATAAACTCTGAAAGGCTAAGTCCTTGAGCTGCCTGTGCTCTGGATCTAAGCCGCTTGTTTGTTATGGAAAGAGCATGTATTTCCATCCTTGGAGATAACCAGCGCTCGACTAGACGTGACCCTGAGCAATCTGATCTCATTTTAATGCTGAATGTAGCTTCAAGGTTGGCCCTGCTTTGGGCAGGGACTGGGCTAGAGGAGACCAGGAGGATCCTTCCAGCTGCATTCTCACTGTGAGTTTCTCTGTAGGTGGGTATGTATGTGTATGCAAACAGGTACTGAGAGAAGGTTACTCCTTGGCTCCAGCCTAAGGATATAATTTTCCCTGAAAACATCAGTATGAAATCTGTCATGAGGCATTCTGGCTAAATCAATGAGTAGAGAAAATGATTGTCGCTTATCTTGCTGTTCTGAAGCCTGTAAATGTGGCAAATCAGCTACAGGGCAACCAGCCCGTAGGAGTAAAGATTATTTATGGATTTCTGCAAGTTAGATTTCTTTTTCCCAAGATATTTGTTTTCTGGAGGAAATCAAGCTAGAAACAGGCTTGACCCCTGGGTGTTTTGGCATTTCTAGCTCCAAAAAAAGAGCAAATCTGGAAGTCCTGCCTGTGTGCACAGCAGCAAGTGACCTGCAGCAGCAGGAGGGAGGTGGTGGCCAAAGGCAGGGTGGAGGTGCACTGTTGATGTTTCCATCCGCCTTGATGAGATCTTGGTCAGTGTTCCCCGGTAACTTGTTGTGATTTCCCCAGTTTCTTCCTTTCCTCCCTCTATGATTCTGTGATTCCCGTGCCTTGTTTTTTTCAGATGTTCAACATGCAAACACAGAGCTACTCCAGTTTTGGGAGCAGAATAAGAGTCTTTGAAAGTCAAATGGATTTTGATAGCTGTTCAAAACTAGAATTACAGCAAGTATTTCTTCAGTCTGATCTCCGGGGATTTGACGATTCTTGGGTTCAGCCATTCATCTGCGCAGCCTGAAAATCGTGTAATCCAATGCCAGCTGCACTCAAAGAAAGTTGTGTAAGAAGATGAAAATCGCTTTGCAGTGGATTAAAGGAACAATATGGTTGGGAAACTGTATAGAAGGCTGATCAGACCGTAGGATGTCACTAGTGTATGCCCCTGCAGCAGAGAGAAAAACAAAAAACCAGAAAGCGTGAACGGCAAAGGGAGAACCTGTCTATCAAGAAATCACTCAGAAATCTCTTAATTATTTCTTTCATTCACAGCATGAGGTTCAGGTTTTGGAATGTCCTGATATTTAGATGTAACATTTGAATGGTAAGGAGCATAACACTATTTTAAAAAAGAAAATAGAAGTAGTAAGAATTGAATTGTAGCAACTCTGTTTCAGTAAAAATGAGTTTTTGGTTAAAAGGAGCATCTTTATCACCAGCTGCACACACTACCCTGATTCTGTAGTGCTTTGCCACAGGAAGTCACAGTAAAAACAGCGTCAAATGGTTTCTTGAGACAAGTTCCATTTATTACCTTGAAATTAAAGATTTAAACTAGAAATGGAAAAACTGTCATGCAAAATGGCAATGGCTCATGCAATCCTTTTTTAGTCTTTAATTGACTTGTTTTGACTCCTACCAAATGAGGTTGAAGGTAAAGTGTGCTATAAAACCCCTAAGAGGCACCATTGGAAACCAGGTTTGCTCCCTTGTCAGCGTTTCTCTTTCACATTTCTTTCTTTCTCTTAGCGATGCAGATCATCCTGAGCGATGCGAGGGCTGGAGCAGCACCCGGAGCCGGTGCAGCAGGCTCAGGGACAGCGAGGCAAGGACGTATGCATCCAGTGCATTCGTGTCCCCAAAGCTTATAGCAGACAGGCAGTGGATACAGGGATACATGAAGGGACATCAAGGCAGAGTGCAGTAAATTTGCCTTTGCCAGCACCCCAGCTCTCTGCTTGCTGTGCTTTTCATTTATGACCATTAATTTCCAAATTGGCTTTTTTTGTTCCAGGGACACAGCCTTTAAAACTGGACAGAACAAGCTGTCTTCAATATCTTCTTTGGTAGCCAACAGCCATGTGAGCTCCAGTGTAAGATGGAGACTAGCCAGAGAAAGAGCAGCTGGAAGCAGTGTTAACAAGTGTCTCAAAATGCTGCCGTCGCTTTGAAATGTCCGTGGTTTCAGGGCTGGTGGTGCAAACAGGTTTAAATGTTTCCTTTCCTGTGCTCCCTGATGGGAATTCTGTCCTGGTTTTGACTTGGAGACACCGTTGCAGGACAGTTGGACTGCGAAGGTTGGTTTGGGGTTTTCTCTTTCCCGGAAACACCTGTACTTCAGCATCTTCCTTCCTATTTTCTGGTGTGATGTGATGAGACTGGGGAAAATTCCCCTAGAGAAAGGGAAAAATAGTCTTCTCTATGTCATACTTGATTGCTACAACTTTTGCATCCAGACTCAAGCCTGTTGCCCATTCTGCAGCTCTGGAGAGCAGTGTGCCCACCAGCTTCGCTGAGAAGAGCACTGGAATGGATTTCCCTCTAGTGATGAAATGTGTCAACTACAGATTATTCTGCACATCTGAAGTACTGGTGCAGCAAAGGTAGTTGTTTCCCCCTTCCTTTCAAACAGCCGCTTTGAGATGGGAGAAAAAGAGAATCAGAAGTTTATTGGCTCTGGAATACTATGAAGTCAAAGCATAACCAACAGGACTCTTTGCTATTAGAAAAAATAAAAACAGCAACAAAGAAAACCTTTTGCAAATTAAAAACAAATTTGTGCACTAAATATACATTCACATCGGGTTTGTTATTTGGGATAAAAAACCACGATGTCCAAAACCAAGATGAGTGTCATAATGTATCTTCGGGTGGACAGGTAATTAATCAGTTCTTTTTTAGTGTTTAGAAAATATCTCATTTTGTCTAGGACTGAGAATGTCACCATTTTAAGAGTTGTCATCCTATGTCAAAGTTTTAAAATCTTAGCAGAAATAGATGCTTGAGGGCTCAAAATGTTAAATTCAGGTGTGACCTTAATTAATAAAAAAAAAAAAAAAGGAAAAAAACAAAATTTGGCAGGTCTCTGGCACACTTTGCAGGGCTGACTGTGTAAGAACTGTTTGACCTTGTAAACTCAGCAGATCCAAAACGCATCCGAGGGCAGTGTAGGTACCCAGCCTCATTCCCACACTTGTTTAAAACGAACTTACATCTTCAGGTATATATAATCCTTCATTAAAAACAAAAAATATCAGAGCTTTTATTTAAGTAGATTTTGACCAGATTAATTTTTTTGCTGACTTGTATCCAGAATGCCTGTTTTGTGTTGGCACCTTTCTTTGCCAACAGCTCCACAGTGCTGGATGATTCTGGTTTCTTTAAGGCAGGAGTTGTTCCCTTATGACCATTTTGACTGAAGGCACACAGTAGCGTTCCTTAAATCACGGAGGTCAGACCAACTTCTAAGTGTTTTACGGCTTTGCATTTTAGCAGCAAGACGCCAAAGCAGCTTTCCCTGGGATGTTGAAAATTCCCATGTCAGGAAACAACAAGAGGAACAGACCACGAAAGCTTTAGCTAAACACAAGGAGAAAGCTGTTAAATGCGTTCCAGCGGCTGTTTGTGTGTGTCAGAGTACTGTGAGGCAAGGCATCCATGTGAAAATTCCCGGAGACGAGTGGTGTGTCATGAGACATGTTTTGGAGAAGGGTGTGAGACACCGCTGGGCTGAGATGTCCCACACGGATGAGCTGCGTGTGTCCTATTTCAAATCTCAAAGCTCAGGCACTGGGTATCGTGGTCTGTAGGCTCACCACTGTATGGGTTTTAACTAAACAAAAGACAGAATGGAGCAATCCAGGAAAGGAAAGAAGGAAATTCTGGTGTGGCAGCTCCTCAGCAGCATAAAGCCTGGATTAGTGGGACGGGGTTAGAGAGGTGCTGGCCGCCCTGTGCCCGGCACAGCGCTGGGGCATCGGGGGGGCTGTCTGGGGCCGCGTGCGAGGGACGGGAACGAGGGCAGCTCTCCGTGCCCCAGCTGCTGGAACACCCCTGGAGGTGCGATCCTGGCCCCAGTGATTCCTCAGTTTGGATCAGTACAGCTCCTTCTCGTGTTTTTTCTCTTTCCCTTACTTTGAAGGGAGAAAAAAATCCCTTGTGGTAAGAAGCGGATGAGGTGGCCAAAGCCCTGAGCAGCCCGCCCTGAGCTCAGAGCTGGCCCTGGCGAGGGCAGGAGGCTCGACTGAGGTGCCCTGAGCTCCCATCCAGCTGGAATTATACTGTGATCCCAAAGGGCAATTTGTTTTTTTTTTTTTTTCATGTGAGAGTACTGCTCAGCCATTTATTCAAAGATATGGTGTGTGATGCAAAATTTGTCAAGGGTAATTTTGGGTAAAAGGTAATTCTTCAGGGATTGTTTAACAACTTTCCCACTCCTTATAAAACCTTTTTTTTCCCTTTAAATTCTAATTAAATAACTTCTGGTGATCTTCTGCAGTATCTTGGGTGTAAGGAACCACTAGCCTTTATCTGCCCTTATTTATTAGTTTCTTCAGTGAAAAAAAATGATCCTGTTGACATTTCTGGGAAGTCCCTAGCTGCTGTGGATAAACATGCTTCAGATACTTTAGTTACAACATATTTTCAGCTTAGTTTCTGTTTCATTCAGTTCCCCTTGCCACTCGTTTGGACACTGGCAGTGCTGGCGGTGGGACAGATTGCTTCCACGGCAGGAGTCTGTCTGTCCCCTGACACCCCAAGCCCAAAGACACGCTTTCCAGTTTTGGGTTACAGCTGAGGCTGAAGCGGTAGGGGTGCGTGTACTGGCTCTCTGCAACCGACACTGTTGTGCAAGTACAGTGAAAAGTCTCCGGATTTTAAATTCTTGGCAACCTGTGAGGCTAAATAGACACCGAGAAGAGGTGCTCAGGAGAGGCTGAGGGGTTGCTGAATTCAGAGTTGGGAGCAGCCGTGGCTGCTGCCTGCAAAGCGGAGGAGAAGCATCAGTGAGGGCGTGGGGATGGGGACATCCCTGTCACCTTCTCTGGGCACCGAGCCGTGTATAATAACCTAATGTCCATGGGTAGGACCCGTTTATTTCCAGGTTTTGGTGTGGGGCTACACATCCTGGTGAGTGCGACGATGTGTTGGGTGGTTTGGTGTACGTTGTTCTGACGTAGTTTGGTTGCACTCACCTTCTGCTGGTCTGGGGGTTTCTTACCTGTGAGGTTCCCACCCAGGGTCTGCGCGGGCTTTTGGGCAAAGCTGGAGGCAAGCTGTTGAGCATATTTTCTGTGGGTGCTTATGACTTCTTAAACTGGAGCCCATTTTGTTTTTATCTGAGGTTTTGTCTCTATGGTACAAAGTGTTTGTTCTGGGCAGAGAGTCTGACTGAGCCACAGAATGTTTCGACACTTAGCATACAAGTGCTAGAAGCTGCTGTGATTTTGTTTAATATTCTTAACAATTTCTCCCAACTGACTAAGAATTGCATTAAGAAATATTGCAAAGATCGTACAGTCAGCATATGGCCACGTGAACAGTCTGGCCTGAAGTTTGCAGGTGCCTGCTTTGTGAGCTGTGCTTTCCAGGACTCTGGTTTTAGATGTATGGGGCTTGCTCTCCAGTGTCAACACCTCTGAGATACCCGCTGGTTCAACTGCAGTGCTAACATTTCACAAAGGGAAGTTAGAGCCTTCCCAAAGGGGAATATAACCATTAAGACCGGCAAACGGCATGGTGCTTGGGTGGCTGGTCTGGGTATGATGCATCACAAATGGAGAGGCTTTTCATAGATGATGAATGGTGCCTGAGAAGGTCTGGAGAGCCAAGGGAAGTACAGACATCTAAAAATAGTTTTCCTGTTAAATAGGAGTTAATCTGTTTACCCTGGGCATGTCTGTATGAAAAACAGCAATTTCTGCAAGTGTCAGTATCATATACAGGTAAAGAACTCTCTGATATAATACATTTTCTATGTAAACTCCAAGTACAACTGAAGTTAAATTCAAATTTTAACAGAAGCATCAAAAAAATTTGCCATGTGAGCATGCAGATCTGTTTGTGCATTTGCCTCTATTGAGTAGCAATGTCTTACGGAAATATTTATACGCTCCATTAACTGGGACTGTCCAGAATTGCATGCTGTTGTGACATTCTTCAAACAGGGGTTTTCTGGAAACGCCGTCCAAACCAGCAAAAGATTTGAATTGAAAAGGCAAAAATTAAACTGCATGATGTATTATGTGGACATTGTCAGCCAGAGTTACAGTGTCCTTAATGCCATCTGCTGTAGAGCTCCTTGAAAATTAAGTAAATTAAATTAAATCCACGATAGTTGTTTTAATTCTAAAAGAGAATAGCCACACAAAAGTGTAAAGAAATTAAACTAATCCACCTTAAAAGACAATTCACATGCATTTTCTTGAGGCCCTCTGCAGAAACCTGATTTTAAAGGCTGCCACCTGTAGCTCCTCTCTTATTTATTGTCTCCTCTCCGTGTTGTTGCCCAGGGTAAGCAGCCGCCAGCGTGTGTCCATTCCCTGGCTCACTGCATCGCTGAACCCACGGTCAGTTGCCACTGGGGTTCTGATTTTGGGAAATAAAGTGTGTGATAGAGGGGTGGAGGCCTAGCAGGGGAAGTGCCGTGGTTGCTTAATACACAATGTCACTGTCTTTTTCTTCCCCTGCAGAGACAAAGTTGGGGAGTTGCTTTATATTTTAAAAGGCAAAGTAACTGCATAGGCAAAGAAACTAAGACACCAACTGCCTAGGAGCTTTCACCCCTATTTAAAGCATTTTCCTGGTGGAGAATAATTTTACAACCAGAGAGGGAAGCAAAGGCTTAAGAGGGGATGTAGCTTCAGCATCCATGGCAGTGAAGGCTTAGCCACCCACCGTCCCGAGAAGTGCGGGCAGGACTGCCACCACACGGCACACAGGGCTTTGTGACCCTGGCAGCACCTCCTGTGAGTCTCTGATAGACTGCTGATGGGAACCACCAACCCAAGCAAAAGCAGACAGACCTCTTGGTTTTTCGAAATATCAACATGTGAGGCTTCTGTAAAACGGGTCGTGTCATGGGGAGGTACGTGGGTCACAAGATAAGGAGCTCAGCCTAGGAGACTTTGCAGATGGTGACTGTAAGGTAATTCTGTGATTAAGCTTATTCTTGGACAGCTGATCCTGGACATGCCCCATGCAAGTGAGGGCATGCTGGGGAACATGCAGAAGGGGAAAAGTGAAGAATGCATTACAAAAAAAAAGATCAGATGCTTCACTTGAATTTTCTTTGAGGTATGGGCTTGTCTTTAATGCTAACGAAGGTCAGTTACCCTTATGTCTGTCATCTTTACTGTTTTTTCTTATCATCTCCTTGGATTATAGAAGAAATATTTATATTGTGGACCATGAGCCTGCCCATGAAATACATTTGTTAACTCTGTTTGGTTTTCAAGGAATTGTTGAAACTCCTTCCTTAACAGTTTATGATGAAGTGAAGAAAATAGGTTGAAACGTATTGCCTGGAACGTTGAGCAAATGTGTCATGTTCAGATCAAGCACTCACAACCTCTTTTTAACAGAAAAATACACTATATTCAGCATAAACTAACGTTTGTATTAGAAACTTCAGTTTTCATGATTTGGAACCGTAAACCATGGGTCCCAACATCCCGACAGCACACATCCACAGCTATCGACAGAGCTCCAGGGAGCACTAGTCTGTAGGATAGTTTCTAGTAACTGCTGAGGTCTAAAAATTACTGGGGATGGAGAAATCCATCTCATTACTAAAAACGTTAACTAATTAAAACAGATCGGGAAATAACCACCCTCTTTTGTGCTTTCCTTTGTCTTTGCTTTTTTAGAAAGGCTTGAAGGGAAGAGACCTGTCAGCGCAGAGCTGTCGTTCCTTGGTGCCTAGGAAGGTGGTGCTAAACTACAAATTATGGCAAAAGCCGAAGGAGCGTGCATTCTTTTCGATAAAGAAGGACTTGCTGATGGTAGTTACCATTTTTTGAAATCCAGAAAGATTGCAGAGGGGATGCTGCAGGTAGCCAAAAAGAAAGGTGAATGGGCTTAGGGTAATATTATTTATTATTTCCATCCAAAGTTCCCAGTTCAGTGTTAGGAAGAGATATTAATTGTTGCCATCCTTTTTGCTTGTGAACTACAGAGGGGTGGATTATTGCTTTATTCTTCCCATGTATTTGTTCACTTTTACAGTTTGCTCATTGCCAACACCCTGTGCACCTGGGTAGCTCAGGTGCAGAGACTGCCGGCAGCAGTTCCTCAGCAGGGATCATCTGCGTGTACCTCTGGGGACAAAACACAGCAGATCAAGGTCTATGAGACATAAACCTGCAAGGTTCTTCTTGCATGTTTTTCAAAATATCTGCTAAAAGTCAGCTGAGGGAGAAAAATTTCAACACGTCCACCTATTAGACCCCCTGCCGTGCAAGGTAACATACCTGTGTTCAGCTGGGTCTTGTTTCCAGACCTGCTTTTTCTTCCTTTCTCCCTCTCACCTTAGGGCAGCTGCGCTCAGAAGGGATTCACACTCGGGTGCTGCACCCTGCTCCTGCCTCGCCTGCTGCTCCCCAGCCAGACCCACTGGGTTAGCGAAAGGAACCTTTCCGAGGGGTCAGGCTATAAGGAGCAAAAGAACACCCTGCAGTACCACGCATGGTTAGGCTTAAAATTATCTTCCCAATCACATTTTGTAGATTTTGTAATTTTGTAAATGGCAGCAAGCATGGCCTGAGGAACGTGTGTGGTACACAGAGGTCTGAAAGATCACCTCTTATTCCCAGGGAAGAGACCCTTGAATTGGAGACAGGAACCTTCCCTGGGGCTGCAAGGCTGAACAGAATATATTTTTAAGAAAGCCATCAAATGCCTGCTGCTTGAAAGGTGGAGACTCCCGCGAGTGTGACACCAGCAGGCACAAGAGCAAAACACTTTATGAGTCTTCGCAATGACCTCAATGCAGATACGTGTGTGCTGGTTGCTCCCGAGCTCTATTGCAAGGTCCAGCAATGCAGGTACGGAGCACACAGCAAAAGCTTTTAACGCTCTAACGCAGCACGATTGCTCACCGACTGCAGCGTTGCCTAACAATGGTCATGGAAACACGTTAAACCTCAAAACACAGCCTCACTCCGTGGAATACACGCTCATTTTCTTGACATTATGACGGTTTTGGTTTTTAGAGCACAGTTTTTCTTTGATTTTTGGGGGTGTGTGTGTGTTGGTATTTGTGTTGTGGTTGATAATTATTTTGGAGACATCGTGCAGGAACACTTCACTTGGAAAGCATAGGGCCAACCCTCCGTGGAAAGGAAGTCACGATGTCACACCCCTCGTGTGGGTGGCACAGCACGATATCTAGCCTGTGGGTAAATGTGTCTGACTGTGACAACAGCAGCTGGTTTAGAATTAATACTTTCACCATGAAAAATGCATGTTTTCACAAAAACACAAAAACCAAATCCGTATACTTTCATCTAAGTATTCCATCCCAAAAGCTTACAACCTCCAGCAAACACAGCACTATTTTTTCTGGCCTTTACCACTACAACGCAGGATGGAGTGAGGGATTATCAAGGAGAAATGCCCATCATGATTCATCCAGTGCAGGAGAGATTACAGCTGACTGGTTCTAATCGTAGCACAAGTCACAGCCTTGTGCTTATCTGATTTTTTTCTTTTTAATTCCCCTTGAAGTATTTGCTACTGGGAGATATCTGGAGATTTCGTAGCTGTCAGTCATTGAAAGTTTGGATAGGGTGCTCAACATCAGTTAAGTGAAGGGGTTGATCTGACCCACCACCCAGAATTCACCGCTGGTGCGTTCCGCTGGCTTATGTGGATCACAGTGATCTCAGCATCACCACTGGAGACCTGCTCTCCAAGACGACTCGGTCAGTAACAGTGGGTGCCTGGTTCTGAACGGCCTCAGAAGCTGGTTTATGTTGATGTTACATGAAAAGCTTAACAAGGTGAGGCCAAGAACATCTACACACACGTGTGTATAGGTAGGCAGGCATTTCTGTTAGTTGTACATAACACACGTTATACAACATAGACGATTGACATTATGTATTTATGTATGCTTGTCTGTTGCACCGGTTTTGGCTGGGACAGCTTTCATTTTCTTCACAGTAGCTAGCTGGAGACCATGTTTTTGCATTGGTACTGAGAACAATGTCGCTAACACACTCATGTCGTAGCTGTTGCCGAGCAATGATTACATTAAGCCAAGGACTGTTTCAGCTTCTCATACAGCCCCTGCCCTCCAGGCTTCTTCTCTACAAGAAGTTGGGACACAGCTGGGACAGCTGACCCCAACTGACCAAGGGGATATTCCATACCATAGGATGTCATGCTCAGCATAGAAAGCTGGAGGAAGAAGGAAAGGGAGAACGTTTGGAGTTAGGGCGTTTTGTCTTCCCAAGTAACCATCACAAATGATGGAGCCCCGCTTTCGTGGAGAAGGCTGAACACCTGCCTGCTGGTGGGAAGTGGTGAATGAATTCCTTGTTTTGATTTGCTTGTGTGCGCGGTTTTTGCTTTAATAACTAAATTGTTCTTATCTTTACCCTGGAGTTTTCTTACCTTTTGGCTCTGATTCTCTTCCTCATCCCACTTGGGAGGGGTGTGAGTGAAGGACTGAGCAAGCGGCTGTGTGGTGCTTTATGCCAGATGGGGTTAAACCACAACAATGTATGTGCACATATACGTATTTAGGTAGAGACATATGTCACGTTATAATGCAAACAGTTGCAAAATGTGGCAGATTGATGTTTCGGATGACATTGTTCTTTGGAATTAATTGTTCAGTTTTTGATGTGTCAGGGATTAATTCCTTGACTTCTATTTTATATAAACCATCATGTATCAAATGGCGTACTGATATACCTCCAGATTTTCATAGGCAGTACATTGAATGTTATACTGCCTCTGTTTCGTGTAGAAATCAGACACTCAGTAAAATTAAAATTATTTCCCTGAAATAATTTCACTTTATTTACTTTAACATACGGTAAAATATTTAGTAGCTATAAGATTATTTGTCATCCAGAGGATGTTGAAATACAGGCTGTAGACACTGACGTCATATCACCTTTTAAGTGAGTCAGCATGATGGAAAAGTTGGAGAAAACCACAAGAGAAAGGCCGGCAGCTCTAGAAACCTTGGAAACTGAAGGTGTAATATTTCTTCCTCAGCTTTAATTCTACTAAATTAAATATAGGTAAAGAAGTGAAACGGGGACATGGAAGTTAGGCATAATATTTTGAAGGAAAAGAGAAATATATAGAGAGGCTGGCAGGACTCCCAGAAAAATTGTTAAAAGATAAATTCAGGGAAAAGAAGTGGGAAGAATACAAAAATTAATTAAATAGAATATCTTTCATGAATGTTTTCAGGGGAAAATACTTGTGGTTTATTATGAGGCTTTTACGCTCAAGTCAGTTAACAGAAAGCTGCTTTCTGTTTAGATCTTGAGATGTGTCAGCTATTTCTCTCCACCACTTTTATTGTTACCAGTGTCACACACCTGAATACGGTGGTTTTACACCCACATGGAGGAGGAGGGGGTGTCTGGTCCTTGCCAGGTATCATGCCGAAATGCAAATCTGAGTTCTGCCACTGGGATTTGGCTTCGTGTCATTAAACATAAGGCAATGTATGGCCCCAGACAGCAAACAAAATTGCAATTCCCTTCCAGCACCTCTGTGGATGCTGTAGAGCTAATGAAGCAAATCAGATCTCAGGTAATACAGTCATGTATTTAGTATGTGTATAAAACAGCTGTAACAAGACATTGTTATGGCTGAAATTGTTATGGTTTTAGTGGAAAAAAAGATTTAGCATTGAAATTGCAAAACAACCCCACTCCTATAAAAGTGAAAACATGCTTGGATAAATGAAGGTTAATAGAGTTAATTGTGGGGAGTAATACAAGAAGACAACTCATGCTAGAGAACATAATTGTAATTCAGATAAGGAATTGTAATTAAATGGAGGTCAGAAATTATCCTGGAAGAGTTTCCCAGCACAGCAGTGAGAGGTTTAAGATGCAGACGTGTGTACGTGACCTGGAAGCAGGGATGCCACCACCACCACCCCCTGCCGCAGGTTGCCCACGCTGCTGCACCGTGTGCCAATATGGGCAACAGCAGCAGTAAAGGCAATAAACTGGTTAATTTTGAAGTCTGTTTTGACTGTGACTGTAATTGGCAAGTGATTTCCCTGTCTTCATCCCACACCCCACGACTTCTCCTTCCTGCTGTTGCTGGGTGGGGGTCTGGGTGCTGGCCAAGGCTAACCTGCCGCAGGATGGCTCTGGGCTGGACTTGAAAATATTTTGGCTACATTTTCAACATTTAACTATTTATTGTTATTAAGAAAATCTAAATATACTGAATTTGAATACAGGATGGTATTAATTCACATTCTTCTATAATTCCTATAGACTATTTTACATAGCACATACAGATAGAAAAAAACCCCGAGAACTTCCTAAGAAAAACTATCAAATACTTGTGCCGTTCAATTATTTACAATGCAGTTTGGAACCATTGTTTCATAATTCTTGGTATATTGTTTCATAATGTATATAATCCCAGTTGCCTAAGGACCACGTGCACTGCAGTTTGATTACTCTGTATTCTGAGCAAGTGAACATCTCTCTAGGGACTAAGCTTTTTTTTTTTTTTTTCCCCCAACAAAAAGATCAGGGGAGGTCTTTTTGCTTCCAAATTCATCTGTTTTTCCAGTGCCAGCCATATTCTAGGTCTTCAAGCAGACTTCACAGCCCCATAGACAGAGGCCAGTTATGAACCCTTACTGTCATCTTTAAGCTTGCTCCTAGAAATATTTTATCCTTTAATTTTTTTTTTTAATCTTTGTGCTTTCCTTATGTATTTCCATGTAATGAATCCTAAAAGTGGGCTTTGACTCAAAATGTGTCCCCAATGTTTTTTGGACCAAATCTTTAACCGGTTAAATTGCTGATAATTTACACATTGGAATAATCCCACGAGTATTAGGAGGGACGGCATCCCTTATGATAGCGAGATGAGGCTGAAAACAAAGTGAACTGAAATTAATTGAGAAAACCTCCAGCACATCTTCTTTGTCTTTTTATTTCTGCAGCTGGCAAGTGATACAATTGTCTTATTCACATTCCTGTCTTCTCTGCTTGTTAAGTGAGTTTGTTGAAGCTTCTCGTATCAGACATGCATTTATTTGAACCATTTCCAAGATCATGACTCCATTGCCACAATCAGTTGTTTAAACTTCATTTCCATGCTGGAATCGTTTATGTATCAAGGTCATTTGTAAACTAAATCAGTCATGCACAACATTTTCCTTTCCCATTCTAAAATCCTATTTTCTTTGCATGACCTTCTGTTTACTGAAGCTTAGTAAAAGAGTAGGGTTTTGGGGGTTTTTTGATATTTTAAAGTTTCCACAAAATTAATTTCCTGAAGGTATATTCCTTTTTGTTACGATACAACAAGTATACACAGGATCTAGTCAAAGAGAGGTCATGTAGATGACAGAATAACATTATTATTCCCACAAACCGGCTCTAAGGATATTGGCTGCCTACACTATATACACAAGTTTTGGCATCCACCAAAATGAGGGCAGAGATGGTAAAGTGGAGATCAAGCTGCACACCTACTTCAAATACAATTTCAGTAGTCTGCCATACAACGTTTCTGGAAAAACAAGTGTTTCACTGGTGAGTGACATATTTTCATCTCCTAAACAACAGGCTTTTGAGAATATGTATTTTCTACATATTTGAAGGTAATGATATTTAAGGCTAGATAGTTCTCTTAAAGCGATACCAGTGAAGGTCTCGGTACCATTTGGCTTCCTGAACATTTTGTGCATGCATGTCCATCTCTCTTATTGCTGCGTTTAGCTAGAATTTTGGTAGCAGGGCTTGAAAGCAAAGTTACTGATGGAGTAAACTACTTATTCAGCACTTTGGTTATTCTACAGAAAAGGCAGCTTTACAGGAAATACCAAATGTTCTCCTGAAGAACATTTCTAGAGCTAAAAATCCCATTTATATGGCCTTTTGCAAACAGGAGAGTAACTAACTCTGCATGCGACCACCTGCGTTACACCATTCATCCAGGGGCACAGCCCACATCCCCCATTATCAATATGTGAACGTCAGGAGTTAATTACAGATACCGAGTTCTTTCTCCCTTTTCTCTGTGGGGGTGATAATGTTGAGAGAGGTGGTCAAGAGGAAAGGAGACCGTCAGATACAGGGCTGCAAGTGTTACAGCTCCCCTTCTCTGTGAATAACTTTCAGACCTAACCACGACAGGGTATGTAACGCCGCTTCAGCAAAGAGAATGACTGAAGGTGCCCCAAAAGGGCTCCGTACCCCTTTCCCACCAGGCAGGAGACTGACTGACTTGCCATCTTCCTTGGACTCCAGCAAAATAAAAGCGGGTCAAGCTTTAGAGAAGAAGAGTTAGCAATTCCTGGAGATAATAGTCATTTTACATTTACAATGACAATTGTATTTTTCCACTTTTTAGAAACAAAATATTATCCTGCCTCTTTAGTATTCTCTTATTTACAAAGCAGGATAATATATAAATATGATCCAGATACACTCCTCCACTGCAGCTTCTTTCTTTTTGTTTGTTATAATGTGTATGGAGGGTGCTTCCACAGCTGTGTATCCTGCTGCTTTGAGCAAGCGTGTTCACCCACTTGCTTTCTTGCAACTCTGCAGGAGAAACAAGAGTTGTGAAAATAAAACAAAACTGTACTCTAGGTAAATATAGGATGAGAAACATTTTATTTATAACCCTCTCATATTGGGCTACCCTCTCCAAAAATAAGCTTGAAAGCAATCCCCTCTGGATTCTCCAGTTTCTTGAAATGCAGTGCATGAAACAGAGGTTCGTACTTTGTTCTTAGATACAAATTATGAAGGTCAGTTGCACTGTGGACAGCTCCACATCCATCTGATAAATGATACTCATCTCTCTTCCTTATTGCCACTTTTGATCCGTCTGCATTTTTCTCATACCGGTCTGGACTGGCTGCCAAAGGGCCAGACAGAATCATTACGCTGACTTTGCTGAGACTTCTCCTGACACCTGTAATCACAGCATTTATCCCCAGCTAGGGAGCACGATATCGAGGCCTGTCACAATGCCAAAGTGTGACAAGGGCACTCAGTGCTCTTGCAGGACTGACACTGCAGCACGGCACTGACAGCTTTGCAGACAGCTTTAAAAACTTCTGATGCCTCAAAGGGACTGAACAACCAGGAATCTGTTTCCAAATCGACAGTTCTTTCATAGAACCCTTGAAATACATCATACTTCCCTGTATGTTACAAAACCCTTGCTACTGAAAAAACCTGTAAATAAATCTGATTGCAAATAATCAAATTACTAGTCTGTCTCCTCAAGCTGAAGCCAAACATACACATTAACGCCAATGGCCGGCTCTTGCTGTTTTACCACAACCCTGGCCGAGTATTTCACTTACCTGCACTGTTGTAAAAACATCCCTGTGTGAGGTCATAATCTGTTCCCTCCCAGAAAGTTTCTAGTCCTGATAGTTTCTTTCTTCAGCACAAATAAGGCTCTAAACCAAGGCAAAAGTAAACCTAACAGCTGGCCTCTTTGCTGTACCTATACAATTTACTATATAAAAAAAATGGTTTGTACATCTTGGCTTAGGAAGTACTCCTTTCTCCAGCAGGGAGGCCCACTGAAAACAAGACACAACTGGATTAATAAGAAAGCAAAGCTGGGACGCAGCTACAGGAAAAATCCTAGCCTGTCAGTTCTGCTGCTGACACGGAAGTTTACAATGGCTTCCAGGGAGCTTGGTACGGTAGAAACTCATAAAGGGTGGGCAAAAATAGTGTCACATTTTCTAGATTAAACTCTGTTTTTGAATAGTCTTGCTTTGTAAAAGGTGAAGAATTATTACATTTTTATCAAGGTATATTATGGGCTTAAGGCTAGTAATCTTAGTATTAGGTTATAAACATACAGCTTGCAGTATTTCTGATGTGCTCTGACAAACCTGCTCCATCCTGCATCTGTGACAAAACTCTTGCAGAGGTGGCTTTCAGTAACTGCTGAGGTATGACATATGCTTATAGCAACCGGACATAAGCAGCGGCAGGTAAACACGGATGTAATGCCATCAGTCAGTACTGCAGCACAGTGCAATGAAACACGAGGGCCTCAGATAGTTTCTTCTGTTTTTTTTTTTTTTTCTGGGTTATAAATCAATTAGGTTGATTTGAAAATTTCTTCTGAAACAAAAATTTTGGCAAACGTAATGCTAAGAATTGGGAAGAGTCACAAGTCAAAAGGTGTTATTGACTCTACTGCTTTCAAGAAAATAACATGAAGAACAATGGGAGTCACTTGCTTTCATTATTTAAAAACACCTCTCCAGAGGGACATAAATGATGACAATAACTGTAGGTAAAAATAAAGTTTATCAAAGCTGCTTCATGGCAATGTATCAAGTACCACAATGATTTCTCATACTTACAACAGGGAGCCACCAACATAGACTTCCATGGATTTGACTACGTGTAAAACTGTGGGCTTGTTAGTCTTGAAAAGCATCCACTGAGGAATGAAAGCAAGGAGACAAATCTGTAACTCTGCTGAAACTAATGGATATGAAATCACTTCGGTCAGTTTCAACTGGCATTCCAAGTCTTGCAAGAATCCCTTTGGCCTGCACAGTAGAAGTCAGTTATACTGTATACTGTGTAGAAACTCCAAAATACCTTTCAGGTTAACAAGGTTAACATAGGTGGCTGCTCTGCTATAACGTGGGGTTGCTCTGCTCTGCTCACAGACTGGGATGAATTTGTGATTCCTCTTCACTGAATAGTTTCAAACAATATGAGGATCTGAGGTCAAGGGTGTAGTGCTTAATATAAAGCAAAGTTATCCAGGACTAATAAAGTATTATGTTTAGTTATTATGATTATGCAAATTAGATTGCTGGGAGACAGATGAACAGGATGGCTAATGTCCAGTAAAATATTACTAAATGTGTATCTGTGATATTTGTGGCACTGTACAGGGGAATATCGTACAAACCTCAGAGCAGTCCAAATGTACCATTAAATGAACTCATAATAAGGGTTGATAACTGAACATCAGTGTATGCTTAATGTAGGGATAATTCACTAATGTACGATACATCACTACAGAAAAATACATTAGTTGGTGTTTAGGAAGGTGGTTAAATATAAAAAGCTAAAGCTTAAATTTTTTTTTTGTTGGTTTATTAACATGCAGGGTTATGCTTGCTATCTGTCATGTTGCACTAAGGAATAAACCCAGGTGAGAAATTTGGTCATGAGTTGAGCTTTTGAGTTTGGATAAACCTGTATGTATCTCACTCCCAGACGATTTTTATTAGTTAAGTTAATGGAAAAACTGGGCAGTGCAGAGCAGCTACAACAGTGTCATTAGTTAGCAGGGCAGCATGGCAAATGTTGGAAGGAGCAGAACAGTGCTGCTGTTCTGTGTGCTGTTAACCCATTTAGAAACCACCAATACTGAAGTCTGTATCTTCAGTCATTTGCCACGGATGTGTGTCTCCACAATCCATATTCTCATGCCTTTGGGCTAGATCTCTTCTGCATCACTAACATGCATTCTTATTTTACCTTCTTATCTACACAAAGGTATCCAGAACGAAAACAGTGAGTTTGTCTACACTTAAAAGTACCACTCTCTTTATTGCAGTGCTAGAGGGAAATCCAAGCAAAGGAAGACAAAAAATTCCCCATCCAAACCTAAAATCTTGGAAGACTGTTTTTGGGTGCATAGAAGTAATATCCAGCATTAAACTGTTTATTACGAGCCATTACTTTCCTATGTCAAAAGTATTTGCCATAAGTGATGGCTCTACTATATTTCATCAGCTTTACTTCAAATCCTGTATCTGTTATTATGAAAGACCTTAACGGAGGCCCTGAGAAGCTACTTCCTGTAAGACAACCCCAAAGCTGCAAGATACGATCAAGAACACCAAACAATTCATGTGTAGAGTGGTTACACCAGTATCATCCAGTACTCAGTGAGATGAGGCAGCAACTTTGATCCCTGGCTATCTGTTGTCTTCTACGACAATGGTTCTTCTAGGATAGGTGTCAACATCCACAAATATGTAGCGGACCTCAAATCTTCCTCTCTCAGGATTCTGTAAAGAAAACCATTTCAGGCTCTGTTTTTTCATCTTCGGTAGTTTAAATTCAAGATTTAAGCTTGGCAGCTGTACTGAGCAATTGTACATACCTCTTTGACTTCCACATGGACTGTTCCCCGTTTCCCTGGTTCAGAGCCCTCAATATAGAACTTCAAACGCATATGTTTCAGTCCATCCTTTACGTATTCAATGTGACTAAAAATAGCAAAATAAAACACAAAACCAACCCACCCAGCAAGGATACAAATTATATGTTAGTTAAACTTCAAATTTGAACTTCTTATTTAGAGGAGCTGCTTAACTATTTTGTGAGAAAGTGTATTCCAATGCAGTCCTGGTGTTACCATGCATTCCTTCTCTGATGCTCTTCCCAAGCTTTACTGTGAGTATACAAGGAGTAGTGGAGATAGAAGAACTAATTAGCATTAGTTGAAAATTAACAGATCAAGTGCTTAAATGTCCTCACTCCAGTTCTCCCCTCAAAACTCAACAGCAATCGAGTGGCTGAAGATTCTGGAATTTGTATTTATTCTAAAGAACTCCTAGATTCAGAGCCTGACATCTAGAAAGAGACACTCACATCACCAAGACTACCAGGGGTTTTTTTTGGCATTTAAACTAAGTTACCAAGACAAAACACACAAAGAATGTTTTGTCAACTTAATTACCAGGTTTGTTAAATTACAGTTTACTATATGCTTTACTCATTTTGGCAAGAATGTAATTCTACAGAAGTTGTGTAAATTTGGCACTGATATCAGATCTCCAACCTAAATGTTGATATTTAGACTGGATTTAGGTTACGCTCAAATATTAGATAAAGGCCACATCACTTTCAAGGCGACCACTTCCAGAAACTAATGGCCAAACTAGAGTTCTGGTGATAGTTTATGTTTCCTACTGAAATTACTGACTGCTGCATACTAACAAGCTCTTCTTTCCATTAGTAATGCCCAGATACACACCATGAATTAAACTTCCAATACAGTTTAAGGTGACATGATGGGTTACAGAGAACAAAGATGAATGAAGAGTTTTACTGCAGTAAATTCATGTTCAAGGTGTTAATACCAAAAAAAAAAAAAAAACTGTACATTTCTGAGACATTTAAGGTCATCCTTAAACTGCACACACAGACTTTACAATCTTACAAAGTCCTCAGCTCAAAAATCTATTTAAAATACTAGACTTTCAAAATGATGGAAATTAAATACTAGGAAATCAAACAGTACATTTACTTATCTACATGTTTTGTTTTACAGACATGCTTAAAACATCTGTGCACATCCTTTTCATTTAGCAGTTCCACTTCGAATGCTTTTTCACAGAATCTGGTGAAAAGATAAAACTTCCACCAGTAAAAATCACTTTTCTATGGAAAAACAAATTCTCAATTTCATGGTTCAAGTTGTATATCTGGGCTTATGTGTCCCATCCTGTATGAAACCTCCTTGAATAAATTCAAGTCAAAGATCCCAAAGACAAGGTCCCCATTAGTTATAGTGCAGGAAGCATTTACATTTTGTAAAAATTACTTCTGTTGTTTCCCTCAAAAGGAGAATAACAAACAGACACAGTCGTGAAAGGTTTAGGTGAGAAATTTTCTGTTAAATAAACAGTAGAGACGGGGCCTCAAGTGCCCAAAATGCTGAGTATCAGCACAGGACAATATAGTCACTGACTGCAGTGACTGCAACCTGTGGAGTCAGCTCCAGCCTAGCTTTAAACAGAGCAAGCTGGATTACTGAAAGTCTGAAAGTTAGTACCTCCTGCTCATGGCCTGACAAATACTACTGCTTCAAACAGAGAAAAACTCTCAAAGAACAATTTAATGCTATTTGAGGGTTTCCACTGTAAACTTCAGGCAGACCTCTACTCCCCAGATGCATGCTTTGGCCTCTGCACTACTTTCTTCAGACTCATTCTATTGTTTTGGAGGGACCAGCTCTATGTTTACCATGCTGACCATTGCTTGTTTTGAGGCACTCAAGAATTAGCATTTTATATTGTATGTGCACTGTATTTAGTGGTAAGTGCCACACAAGAGGTACTGCAAAAAACTGCTTTCATTTTCACTCAAAAGTGACAGGGTATGTCACACACAGTTCATTAATCTAGATCTAACTTGTTATGATGTGACCCAAAATGTCTTTGCTGCGCAAAAAATAGTGTCTGCATGAGGCAAACACCAGAGCACCTGACAAACTGTCGTCTTCCTCTTCTTGTTGCCTCCCCGTAACCTTTAATAGATTCACCAAAAACACCAACTATCTACAAGAGAAAAGATTGAGTTGTCAGAAGGTATCACATTCAGACAGATATTCCAGTACCAGCTCATACCCCTGCTGTGAATGTGTTTTATTTCAACAAAATGCCCCTTGTGTGTCTGATATGTCAAGAACAGAAGAGTTTATATGAAAGAAAACAGTATAAGGAAAATTCCTCTGTATTTCAGTGCTTACGGCTAGCCATCTCATGTGACTGTGTGATCACGTCACCACTCACTTTCTCTTTTCCTGTTAGCCACAAGAATGATAATCGTGTTTCAAGTGAAGGGTTTAAATTCCTGGACACTTATGCAGTGCTTCTCAGTATAACAAAACCCCAGTCAAGTGTCACAACAGAGTAACTGTGCTGAGCAGAGGCAGCAGGCTAGACCTACAAAACTAGAGGGGGACAAGCTGCATCCCTGACCTGCAGAACTTCTTATGGATTATATTTAGCAGGCCCTCAGCTGTGTCTGTAAGACTTTCTGTATGGAGAGACAGGCACTTGCTCTGAAGGGGCAGACACTGTAGCTGCCTCAGTTGTCTGTGGTACGCCCACTTAATGTGGCTTTCAGCAGGATAATTCACTCAGCATTAGTACCTGCATTAACTTGTCCTAATACAGGCTCCAATCTGGAGCTGACCCACCTCTGGCCAGCTAAAAGCATAGGCAGATGTGTGGTGCTTAGCGGCAAACACCAGCACAGGTGTTCCTGTAGCTTTGCTTGTGAGATTCCTTGTGCAAACTTTTGACTCAAAGAGAGACAGTAACCACTGAAAACCACAGACTTATGACTAAGGTTCAAAAACCAACCTCAGGGTGAGATCTGCATTTCTCCAAGGCATCTCCATAGATCTTACTTGGACTAGAAGAAGAGAATAGCTCTTTAAAAATCACATAGAACAAACCACCTGTAACAGAGATAACAGCAAATGGAATGAAAACTTACCAAGCCAGATGGAATTAATGAAAAGTATCTTGAGATAACAAATATAATTTTAAAAAATAACCTGTAACACCAAGTCCAACAAGCACCACAATAAAATAGGTAAAGTCTCTTCCAACTTCTTTCACTGAAATAGACAGAAAAGAACACAGGAGTTACAATCTTGGGTAGTAAGACCTATATAGTTTTCTTATATAAATGCTCTTTTATTACTCTCCAGCTCAAACAACATTTTGGCAGAAGAAAAATTCCAATAACAGCTTCCATAATGCCTCATCACTAACAAAACAAAAACAAACCACAAAGAGACTATGGAATGTCTCTAATGTTGTGCAGGGCATATTTATATCTCTGTATTAAGCCTTCTTAGTTTCTGTTTTCTTACTAGATGTTTTCAAGACCCAGAATAGCACTTATTATTACTTGCCATGTAGCATGAGAGCTAGCTTCTTTTAAGAACTAAGAAGATATTTAGCACTGCAGTATCCAAGCTACCGTACAAATCCAGAATCATTGCAAGACTTATGCAAAGAAAGGAAGAAGTAAAAATAAAAAAGCATAAGCTTACAAATTGCACACACTGGTATTATGAATTGTCAGTCAAGGGAACAATAAAACGGAGGGATACTGGGCCAAAATATGCCTTTTATTTATTGACACCATCAACTGCTGTCTATCTGAGTTGTCTTTATCTATTAGTCTTGATCTAATGTACTAGTAAAAGTGTCAGTATACACTCCAAAAACAGGTCCTAGGAGATTCTCTGTTACAAAGTATTTTTGAGAAACTGCAAAAGACTGCTGCTTCGCTTAAGCGACAAGGTGCGCCTTTCAGTGAAGTTACTGAGGAAACTTTAACAGATATTTTTCTTGCAGCCTTCTCATCAGTCGAGGATGTTTTAAATAAACCTTTTAAAAGCACTTGGAATTTCTGAGGCTAGATAACCACTAGTAACCACTTTTCACTGAAATTACTGAGACCAACCAAAGTGCCAGCCATCCTACAAAGAAACTATTACCGTGTGTAAAGCTTTGACAATTTTGCTGGAAGTAAGCTTGTTCTAACAGCACTGAAACAGGTTGTGTTTACGAGGGAAACGAGGCGCCACTACACCTTATCCCCGATGTGACTCCGACACGAAACGAACAAGCTGTCTGGAAGCAGCCACACAATCTCTGTTTGCTTGTGCAACGCGTACACTGAAATATATCGACTGCTACAAACAATATGATCTGGAAAGAGACAGGTTTGCTCGTTCTCTGAGAATTTTGGAGGGTTTTTTTAATTCCTGAGTTTTGGGGCTCTAAAACCTCAGCTGCAGCAGCAGTTTTCTCCGAGCAGTGCCCAGTGCTCCCACTCGGGAGCGACCACCGCCCACCTTACCTTTCTGAGCCGCCGTCAGCAGGGTTTCTTCTTTCCGACCCCTCTGCACGGCCACATGTTTCCCACGACCGCCAGCTTCCCCAGCTCTCAGCCCCCCCGCTTGCGTCCCGACACCCCGCCGGGAGGCCCAGAGCGGCAGCGCTGGCTCCCTGCGCGAGGGCTGGGGCCGCCACCTCAGGCAGGGCCCCGGCAGCGCCCAGCCCGGGGCCGCCAGCACCCACCTCCCCAGGGCGGCCCGCAGCCGCTCGCCGCCCGGCCCCGCCCGCGCAAGGGAGGCGGGCAGCATGGAGGAACGGCGGAGGCGGCCGAGCTAAGCGGGAGGTTTCTCCCGAAGGGTCAGAGCAGCCTCCCGCCCTCAGCGCGGCTTTACGGCCGGTGCTTGGGGCCAGGAGCCGCCATTAGCCCTTAACCCGCCCACAGCTACCACCCGCCATCGCCCCGGCGGAATTTCGGGGGTGGAGGGGAAGAAAGCAGCAGCGGGCTCTGGGAGCGGTAGTTTGAACGCGCTCCCTCTCGCGCCCGCCGCTAGGAACGGCTCCCGGGAGGTCACTACAGCGACCGCCATGCCCAGCGCCGCCGCAGCCCGCCTCACGGGGCCGGGGCCGACCCGCCATAAGGCCGGTAATGGGTGCGGGGTGTCCGCGGCGCCGTGCGCCTGCCGCCCAGGTCACCTTTAAGGTGTTATTTTGTGTTTTGTCCTTTTTTTTTCCAAACTGCCTTCTGATCTCGCACGCGTAAGTGCGTACAAGCAACGCCGTTGACTTGTCTGCGAACGGGGACCAGAACACCTGGAGGCCGTGCTGCGGCCTCCCGGGGAACGCCTCAGCGGCGCGGAGCTCACTGCGGGCCGGGGGAGCGGGCAAGACGCCGGTCGCTCACGGAGGGGTCACTGCGGTTCCCCGCTGCATTAACGCGTTCCGTGTGCCCCGCACCGGACTGCTTGGGAACCCAGCGCCGCCGCGCCGAGCCCGCAAGGTGCGCCACGGGCAGCCATCCCGTCCTGTCCGTCCTGCCTCGGGTGCGCCCCGCTGATGTGTTCGGCGCCGGCTCCGGCGCACGCTAGAAGCCCTCGGGGGGTGGTGTCCCTGCTCTCCAGTGAGAAATAAACTGATTCCGTACGAATACGAATTTCCGCAGGTCGCCTTTCGGGCAGTGACAGAGCAACGGCACCGAGCCAGGCGGCAGTCCAGGCCATCTGCCTCCTTCCCGGGGGCCGCCCCGCCCCGCCGCCTCGTGTGGGAGGAGACAGCGCTCCCCTCCCCCTGTCCCGCCCCCTCCCCCTGTTCCGCGGCGGAGGTGGCCATGGCGACAGACCGCGGCACGGCCTTGCGGCTCTACGGCCGCAGCGCGCCGCCAGCAGCCGCCGCGGCAGCTTCCCCTGGTGCCGCCAAGGCCGGGCCGCCGCAGCTGTGTGTCGCCGGGCCCAGGTAACGCGCTTCCTGCCCGGCCTGCGGAGAGGCCCCCTGGGGGCGTCGAGCGGGGAGCGCGGCTCTGCCGCCCCGGAGTTGTCGGCTCGCCCTCTGGCACCTTGGCCGTGGCGGGTGGTTTGTTGATCTCTGTAAATCCCGTTGCTCGTCTGGTGAAACCCCTTCCACCCGCCTCACGGCTCTGAACTTCCACAGCTCGGGCCTGCTCCCTCATGGCCGTGTTGCCTCTCCTCTCCCTGCCCCTGTCCCTGTGGAGGAGGACGGCTTTGTAGAGGTGACACAGTTGTGGCAGGAATGCAGGCGTTTCCAGGTGTACGGCCTGGGTTTAAACCACTGTTTCCTGGACGAGTAGTGGGGCTTGGACTTGGGTGTATGCTTGGGTTTAGAAGAGGTAGTGTAACAAGCGGTAGTGTGTCTACACAGTACTAGTTAGTGGCTGATGTGCACGGGTGACAGGTAGTTAAAATGGGAGGATTTAGTTGTGGTGTTGTCTCCCAAGCAGAGTTCGTTGCCCAGTGTGCAAGAAGCCAGCGCACACACGGAGCTGAGATACTGGTTATTGCGTGTCAGCACGGGGATGGGTGTTGGGTGGTAATTCTGCAAAGCTGGCACACCTGCTTTCAGTCACATTGTGCATTTATACAGTTCAAAATGTTAGTGCCGCATCCATCTAACTACAATTGTTTAGTTTTTATCTCTTCTTAACTGCAGTTGATTAGTTCTTTTCTCGCTTTGATTTAAAAACACAGTGTTCGTGGATTTTACTGTGCTTGGTAGGTGGGGGTCTTAATTGAGGAGGGTTGTCCCCACACGTGGAGGTGTGATTTTTAGTATTATATTAAAATGAGGATAGGTCACTTTCAGCTGGTGCTAATCACTAACTTGGCTGATTACTCCAAACATACTGGTTATTTTCCAGGATGATCATGTCTTCAAGGGTAAGTCTAACAAACCTTAGGTGATTAAAAAGTTTTTCTCAACAGTCCCAAGGACAGTCTGGGAGGTGTCCCTGCCCATAGCAGGGGGTTGGAACTAGATGATCTCTAAAGTCCCTTCCAATCCGAACCATTCTGTGATTCTATGATTAAAGGTATGTGGTACCTATATACTTCAAAATCAGGGTTTTTTTCCCCTGACATCAATTGTTTACATCAATTGGTTACTTAGAAACTCTGAATTGGATTGACCAGGTGTTGGAAAGTCAGCTGGCAACACAAGTCATCACTGATAGAGTGTATGGAGAGATCTGCCGTCTCTGTGGCATCAGTGGATATGAACTGTAAAGATTTGATTAAGACTGAAACGCTATCTGTTTCTCTGTAGTTTGATGATAGTAATTGTAATTACAAACTGTAAAGTTCTTACTATCAGAAAATTTTGAAAAAAGTGTGGCCAGTTGGATTGTAGGAATTTCATTGTGTTAGAAATATGCAAAGTTGCTTTCTTTAGTAAGAGAAATTAATTTGTGTCCAAATTGTTATGTGTTAATGAGCAATAGAAACACTGATACCCATCTAGCCTGTTGAACTAAGGCTTATCTGCAGAGTTGCTGGGGGAAAATCTGAAATGAGATTGTAAGTTTGTTTCAAATATGATTCTGTTGCGTAGTGAGGGGACTTATTTTTGAGCAGTGTCAGTTTTTGAGAAAGTTTCAAGGTATTGTTGTATTTGATATCTTTTAATAGCTTAGCAAAGTCAGATGGCTCAAAAATGTCTCTGGAACAATGTTACAAACCAGGAGATTAATCAGTGAGTTTGACTCACTGCAGGGGCCTATCTGGAGCTTGATTGTGGTGGCCAAAGTCATGCAGCTGTCTAATGTTAATACATCTCTGCCACATTCAAACTAATGTGGTGGTGTGGCACTATTTCCTGCTGACTACTGTGAGAGTTTAATTGTAGGACACCTGTGAGTTTAGATCTGACATTTTCCTTGTGCCAGGTGTTTTAACTTGGTGATAATAGTTCAAATTTGTGAACTGATAATAATGAGTTACCATGTGGTGTGTTCCCTGTATCCTGACTCAGCTGGGACATGGTGTCCAGGTGCACACAATATGAATATATCTTTGTTTTGTGATGATGTGACTCCCAACAGCTTTTCCTTTTTAGAAATGTCAAGGAGTTTTGCTGCCAGGCCTGAGGAACTTTCCAAAACTGTAAATAATGGAACTAAGAGTCTGTATTTGATGCCTTCCATGAAACGAAAACCTAGTTTGTGCATTGAGAGGTGAGTATGTCTTTAGCTTAGGAGTAAAAGTGCACCCTGTGAGCCGTCTTCTGAATGCTTACTGTTATTACGTTCATACCTTGGAGATTTCCATGTTAGACATTCTGAGCTGAAAGGAAAGGATTTGCTTTCCTGGCCGACTTTGTGATTCTATGTTGACCTTCTAATGTTTTCAAGTATGGTTCTCCCTCACCTCCTTTTCTAAGTACATATACGATTTAGTAAATCTACATAATTTATAAAGCCTTCAACAGCTCCTTTGCAAATTGTGGGCTGTGTTGTTCCTTGAGAATAAAAATAGTTATTATATTATTTCAGTAAAGGCGTGTTTAGAATTAAATTTTGGATTTTTCTCTTGATGCTTGTTGCTTTGTATAGAGACGCTTAGGATGGTGGAGTGGAAGGAGGGGGGAGGAATGAAGCGGCTGCTGCTTATTTGCTGAAAGGTCTATGTTTCCCTTCCTGTTTGACAGTGAAAGGGCATGTTCAATATAATCATGAGTTGTTTTATTTTTCAAAATTAGTTACATTTCTACAAAAAACATCTAAGAGTTTTCTTTGTTCTACATTTTGTAGCTTCCTGTGTAGTCATTTCTCTGTTTTCCATTGGATGGCCAGTTCAATCCCAAATTCCTTTCTCTCAGCTTCCTTCAAATTAAAAAATAATATGGTTGTAAAAACTACGGTTGAGAATTCTGAATCAAACATATCATTTTAGTTACTCTGCAGCTTTTTAAGGGATCATTTCTAAATTTTCTCTGGAATAAATGCACTAACTGCTTTCAGTTTACAGTGTTTGAGTAATTTCATATAATAACTGTTCAGGTTTTGGCACTGTCACCTCTGTTAGTGGAACTAAGTTTCTGAGTTTTAATACAAATCTTGGAGCATTGGTATTATCATTCTGTGCTTGAAAGCTATGTGCTTCTGGAATAAAGTGTTATAAATCAGCAAGTGTTGTAAATGACACAGTAGGAAATGAACAAGACACACAGCTGAGGTGTTGACTTTCACAGTAGCTTGTATTTTCAGTGTTGGTTTTGATGCTCTTGTGCCCCAAAAAGTTGGAGTATAAATTGTCTCTTTTTTAAACTCTATGCGGTTACCAGACACTACTCGAAGGACATGAGGTTTCTGTCTGTTAATGTAAAAGTCATGGTGGCTCGTCTCCAGGTTGTGTAGTGCTTGTTGCTGGCACCTGCATTTCAGACAGCCTTACAGATGCACAGAAGTATTAATGTTCTCAAGATTCAACTCAGCTCTTATTTTGAAGTTCACATCTTTCTGTTGACATAAGTGAAAACTGTATGAGACCTGTGAGCACACATTGTTTGAAGATTTTGATGAGGTAGAGCACGATCTCAGTGTTTGACTAGGACATTTCTGTCCTGTTGCATCCTGACACCCGACGCCGCAGTCGGGAGGAGAGTGAGTATATGCAGTTCTGGCAAATGGTTATGGACTAAGTGTCAAAATCAAGGTACAAGCAGTGGGAAACTGAAGCTGAATGAGGTAGTTTCATGTCAAACTGGGTTAAAGTTAATGAAGTCTAATCAAAATGCAAACCCATAACTTTTCATGTAATTGTGCTGTGCCACTTGAATAGGTTGTGGTGAATTGTTTTAAGCACGTCTTATTTCAGAGAGACAAATCAGAACCCAAACTGTGCAAATTACCTCTTCAGTGAGTTTTGATTTGTGTATTTACAAGCTGATAGTTTCCATCTCTTTTTGATTTGCCCTGGTTTGGAATTAAAATTCTTTGCTGTTGTCATTTCTGGAGTTTGTAGGCAATAATGGTATTTCTCTTGTTTTCTAGCTTGCCATCGGAAATGCTGATGAAGGTTTTTTCCTATTTGGATGCTGTGTCCCTGTTGTCTGTTGGTTGTGTGAATAAGCGCTTCTATCATCTGGCCAATGACAAGTAAGGAAGAGGGAAGCAGAAGTGCAAGTCTTAATCATGCAGCACTTGAGTTTACCTGAGTTATGAGCCTTTTTAATTTAGTTTCGCTGATGCCAGAGCACTGATGCATGTACCTACTGGCAATTACTCTGCTGAAAATGTACTGCAGAGCTCACAGTACAATGTGTTGTATGAAATTCTAGCTGTGCAAGCTCTGTTAAGTTTAATGGGAGTTATGAGGTGAAAACTAAATGTGTTGTTTTGAAATGTTGCTATTGGCATTTATTATGTTGTAAAATTTGTATGTATTTGTTTGTATTCACATGCACCTGCACAGGCTTTTTGGTTTAGGAAATAAACCTTTGTGGTGTGTAGCCAGTAGCTTTGTAGACTTGTCCTAGCTTTCATAATTTTGAAGTCCTATTTATTTAGCTCTTTCATCAGGTTTTTGCAGAGGGTTTGACTTAGTCAAGTGACTCACTGATGGGTTTTATCTGTTGCTCTTTCTGACAAATTTTGGTGACTTCTAAATAAAGACAAAAGGGGTGAAGATAAAATACTGACACATTTCTTGTAAGCAATTGCTTATGTAGAGTTCAGAAATTGCTCTTACCAGTATCAAGAGGAGGAACCCTGGTTGGTACACAATAACTAGGATGTCTGGGTATCCTTTTTTTCTAGGCTTCTGCTGCATTAGTGTTGTTTAAATGAGAAAATGTCGTCTTATAGGAAGTTGCTGCATCTGGTATCCATCCATTTCTCACTTACTTGCCAAAAATTTGTACAGTGAATCGGTTAACATTGGCATTGACACCTTTAGAACTGATCAATTTAAAGGAAAGGCCATAATCCAGATTTATTTTTTGAGGCTGTCAGCAGGTACGTGTAGATAAAAATTGCATAGCTGACACAAATTATATATCTTAATATGTGTTTTCTACTTCAGGATAGTAAGGTAGGATAAAAATCATTGCAGCTGTTCAAGGGAAGCTGATTCATCTGTCTCCATCTCAACAATGTGTTTTTCCATTTTCCAATCTTGACAGAGATTACTGTATATGCACAAATGGGGTTCGAGGGAGGAATACTTTCCCTTGTCTAGGAGACTGACTGCTTCAGTGAGACCAGGTCACTTCTTCCCGCTGGATTTCAGTGGATCGTCTTGAGTCCCTGAGTCATGTGGTGGATTAACAGCAGTTTTAATTGAAGTCTCTGCATATATCTGTGACAAATCTGACCTTGGTTTTTAGGCAGAGTATCTTTTTGAGGATATTTCTACTCTCCTGGATATACAGGATGCTGTCCTTAAATGCAACAGGACAATCAGTGTTTCATCATGCTGTGTTTGTGCTGCCTAATGCAGTGCTGTGTCTTTGGGCTCTTCAAATAATGTTTATGCTTTAACAGTTCCTTGATACTGATGTCTTCAATGGAACTGTTGAAGGAAAGGAGATGTTTGACCCCCCTGTCAGCACCCCTCTTGGCCCATCATGTGGTGTTATTCCAGTCTTCCTGTCGTGCAGCATGGGAAGCTGGCATAGGTATCTGGTCTGTCTGAAAGCCTGAGGGTTTTGATCACCAGCAGAAAGTGCTTGTATAAGACGAAGTGAGAAGCCAGAACACAGGGGAAGATCTTTTTGCCATTGTGCTCAAGTGATGGCTGACTATGGTGTGTGTCTGATTCCAGCATTCGAGCTAGAAGTAGGAGGCTGGGTTGGCTTGTTGTAACAACATCCAATAAGAGGTCTTGAGGTGAATATTATACTTGACACTTTGAGGCAAAAGCGGCGTGTATTCTGCTGTGAAAGAGGCAAATTTGCGCTTCCCTGTTGGATGCCTTTTTGATTTGTCTGCCCGGATTTTTTCAGAAGTTGAGGATGAAGGGGCAGTGATACTTCCCTAAACACTTGTCTTTTTTTCTCCTCTGACTCTCTGACTGAATTTCTGAGCTTCTTGAACTGATTTCTCATCTGCTTGCACAATGCTGTTTTGGGAAAGGAAGAAGCAATATGTGAGAGTGAGGAAAAGGGTGGTAGGTGTTGGTGGCAAGTCTGTCTTCATCCAACTTACATTGCCTGAGACTGTACCTTCAAAATGCAGGAAATTCCTACTCCTAACCCCTGTCTTTTCAGCATCATGCAGCCAGATGCTTAGTATCCCTCCCCATGAAAGAGAGGATGTCTGGCTTGGGAGGGGGTTTCTACTTAACAGGAGAGGGTTATAGGAGGACATCTTACTGGACTTTCGAGGCTGAATAAGACCAGTTGGATGATACACAGCTCAGTTTCCTCTGATGATGGTGGGTCAGGGACATCTCTTCTCTGTTTTCATCATCCCACAATTCTTAGCTGCTTTGGAGTTAAATAAGAATTTCCTCCCTCCGTCAGAAATGTGTTATGCCATCTGATGACTGGATTGTCTTTTCTTTTCTGGTCTCAAAATGGAAGTATCTTAAATCTTTGTTTTAGTTATGGGATTGTTCTTCATGTTCCCAGGCAGATTTTGGTGAAAGGAAAGTTGGAAGCTCATGTTGACTGTGAACCCCCCTTTACTAGTCATAGAAACTTATGGGTTTGTGTGTTTTAAACAGCTTTGACTCAAAAAATGGCAGTGGGAGATGGTACACAGGTCTGCAGAGCAGCAGGCTGAAAGTTTTTGCAAAATTCATGAGAATGTTTGCATCAATAATGAAGAGCCTGGCTCTCATCATGTGGGGACTTATTCTCAGCAGCTGATGAAGTGAGAGTAGTTTTTGCGGGTAGGAGGCAGTGTGGGATGGATTCAGTCCTTGAATGCTTTAATGCTTTAAGGAGGGGAAAAATGCATTACAAAGCATGTTAGAGTAAGATTGCCTGGGGATAAATGGGGACTGGTAAAGCTAATCTTGCTGATAAATGGTAGAGAATTTCTCTTGAGAATTTGTTTCTGTTGCTATTAATTTTCTTCAGTGCAGTAGACTGTGGCTAACACTTTAAAATTAAAAAACTTATTGGAAACCTTTATTCACAGACTGTTGTTGGAATTCTTGTACTTCTTGTACTCAGTATTCCCTGCACTGCCCTAGAGATACTAGGGTGTGGGAGGCAGAACTGTGACCCCATATTTTTCCTAACAGGAAAGAGGTGAACCCGTCATTCCTGTTGTATGTTTCTTTGATCTCTTCAAAAAAAATCTCTTCTCTGAGCTTTTCAAAAGAGAGGGTAGAAGGGATTGACATAGCAGTGGTACCATGACTAAACATAGGTGATCCTAATTGTCCTCCTCCACCCCAATTTTATCTGGATCTCTGTGAGAAACGTGAGGAGTCCAAATTGTCTTTGTTGAGTAAGAGATACTAAAATGCTCCTTCCACTAGCTGATTTTGTGTGAGGAGGAAGCATCATTGTTTTGGGCTGGAATTCTCAAAAGTAACTGCTTAACCTTAATCGGTTTTCACTTAAGTTGCTGAGTATGGCTGTGCTGTCTCTGATCATCATCTTACTCATCCTATATTTTCAGGAAGACAGACAAGACTTTTCTGTTGTTTCCTCATGATAGCTTTCTCTCAGATATGTACTGTTTTGCTTTGTTGTTTGGTTTTTTTAAAATCTGCTTCAGTGAATGTCTGTGAAGGAAGTAGCAGCATAAAGGGAAGGAAGATTTTTGAAAACCACGTGCTCTAATGTGCCATTGAGAGGCATAAACCAGTGGGAAGTTCCCAATATCTGGTGATCCTACTTGCTAGAGCACTGGCTGTATGTGTGTGTGTGTGTGTGTGTATATATATATGTATGTATGTGTCTATATGTGTATATATATCTGTATGTGTGTGTGTATATATATATATACGTTTGCTGTATATTTAGTTGAGATGTTTATCAGCCTTACTGGCAAATAGTAAGAATTAACTTTTTTCTGTTTGTTCGTTTGTTTGTTTTTCTCTGTGGTAGAGCAGAAAGTCGTAAGTGGATCTCGTTCAGTATGTATAATTGAGAACAAGAAATGTATTCAGAGATTCCATATTCTTTGTGATAACCTAGTAAGCCCATGAGTCACGCTGACATCTGGCATCTTTTGGTTCCTGAGCCTTCATGTTTGCACCAGGGAAACTGACCTCATGAGCTGTTGGAAGGTCAAAATGGGGAAAAGTCCACCTGTGCCTTTGCCTTTTCTTGACTAGTACCTAGGAAGCTACAGTTTCTGGTCTTCTGTAAACTTAGACTTAGATCAAACCCAGTTTGCTGGTAATCTGTGACTTTATATTTTGTGCTAGCATTATACTCAGTGGTAGCTGAGACATGCATATAAGAATAATTAAGTAACTATTCTTGAAATTTATGTGGTTTTCCTCTGTATTTTATTTTTATTTTCAGTGGAATCTGGCTGAAAATCTATTCCACTTGTTTTCGACCAAAAAGGACAATTTGGAATATGAAGTCTGAACAAACAGAAACTGTTTCTTTGGGCTGTGCTGCTCTACATGGTAGAAAGCCTGGGTACTGGAAGAAAGAATACATCTCAAAACAAATAGCTGCTGTCAAAACTAGAGTAATGCGACTTGGTAAACGTGTAGATCCTTATACAGGTCTTCCATGTAAAAACAAAGAAGCTATGAAGTAAGCAATACTTTGTCATAGAAGATGTTTACTTGAGAACAATGTACAGAATATTAATGGCTTTGGAAATGCTGGGGGTATATAGAAATAGAGCTGTAAAATTGTAATGGGAAGATACAATGATAGCCTATAAATGACCTAGCCTGAGAAACAAGTATCAGTTAGTAGGAGTTTAAAAATTCTGTTGGGAGCATAGTTTAAGTTTTGTCAGTTTGAGAAACTTTTTTTTTTTTTTTTTTAAACACCCATCTCCACTCTCACTTCCTAAATAACAGAGCCTCTGGTTTGAGTTGGATAATTGTTCTAAAGGACAAAAATGGACAGGAACATGTAATGGAGAAGACAAACCTATCATTTAAGGACACATCTGTTACTGTACTTTGGTATAGTACAAATTGGCCACGCTTAGACATCCTGTCAACCCTAAAACTATTTGGAGTTACACCATTGCTTCCTGACCAAAGCAGAGCTCCCAGCAAGAGTGGGTGAGTTCTAACATGGGATTCTTTTGAGGGTATTTTGGTGTAACTAGTTGATAATGTGTCTGTAGGAACTATCTGACCTTGTTTTGACTTACCAAGTTAATTCTTTCTTAGAAAGCCTCTCTGTGGTATTTCTTCCAAAGCTTATGTCCTTCTCTTCATTGATAGCTTTTTAGCAAGAAATAAATATAATCCAGCAAGCTATGACATTTATTCATAGGTTAAGGTAGCTACTGGCCTGGAAGATACTGACTGATAAGTCCTGCCTTGGAAAGCTGATACAAATAAGCATGAAACAAACACGTAAATCTGGGAGAATTTGATGCGAGACATTTCTAAGTATTTACCTAAAAAACAAACAAACAAAAAAAAACCCCACAAAAAAACCCCCACAAACAAAAAAACAAACCCAAAGAGAAGCCTTTTGTGTAAAGTCAGCTAAACAAATCTTGCAGTCAAATTATGTGGGAAATGTAGTTGTTTTACCAAGATGATGATTCTTATGTAGAAAACAGTAACAGAAAACTTGCAGGCAGTAGGTGTATTTATTTCACAGAACGATAAGTTGTTAGATCTTGTGAATATATGTGAAGGTAATGATTTCACAAATATCAGAATGTTACTGAGATTGTTAAGAATATTAGGAGCTACTGCAGTCTGATTGACTTAAAGATGGAAAGGGTTGATGTCCCATCCCTGTCCCAAATCTTACAGTTAAAGGTGACTAAGTTCCTGTCACTTGCTGTCTTCCTAGCAGTGTGTGGTGGTAGGTGGTATT